>PVHT020000028.1:1260431-1294789 GCA_004024745.2 Catagonus wagneri
GGTTTTCTTCGTTTCTATTTCATTGATTTCTGCTCTGATCTTATGATTTCTTTTCTTCTACTAACTTTAGGTCCTGTCTGTTCCTCCCTCTAGCTGCTTTAGATGTAAAGTTAGGTTGTTTATTTGAGCTTCTTCTTGTTTCCTGAGGTAGGCTTGTATTGCTATAAACTTTCCTCTTAGAACTGCTTTTGCTGCATCCTAGAGCTTTTGGAGTATCGTGTCTTTGTTGTCATTTGCTTCTAGGTATTTTTTAATTTCCTCTTTGATTTCTTCAGTGGTCCATTGGTTATTTAGTAGCATGTTGTTTAGTCTCCACGTATTTGTATTTTTGGCCATTTTTTTCTTGTTGTTGATTTCCAGTATAGCATTGTGGTCAGAGAAGATGCTTGAAATGATTTCAATTTTCTTAAAGTTACTGAGGCCTGATTTGAAGCCCAGGATGTGATCAATCTTAGAGAATGTTCCGTGTGCACTAGAGAAGAATGTGTATTCTGTTGCTGTTGGATAGAATATCCTATAAATACCTATTAAGTCCAATTGATCTAATGCTTCATTCAGGGCCTCTGTTTCCTTATTGCTTTTCTGGCTGGATGACCTGTCCACTGCTGTAAGTGGGGTGTTAAAGTCCCCCACTATGATGGTGCTATTGCTGATTTCTCCTTTTAAGGTTGTTAGCAGTTGCCTTATATATTGTGGTGATCCTATGTTGGGTGCATAGATATTTAAAATGGTTATATCTTCGCCTTGGATTGATCATTATGTAGTGCCCTTCCTTGTCTCTTAAAATGTTCTTCATTTTAAAGTCTATTTTGTGTGAGATGAGTATTGCTACTCCGGATTTCTTTTGATGCCCGTTTGCACGGAATATTTTCTTCCATCCTCTCACTTTCAATATGTTCATGTCCCTAGAAGTGAAGTAGGTCGCTTGAAGACAGCATATATATGGGTCTTGTTTTTGTATCCATTTGGCTAGTCTATGTCTTTTGGTTGGGGCATTCAGTTCATTAACATTTAAGGTAATTATTGATATATGTGTTCTTATTGCCATTGTATTAACTGTTTGGGGGTTTTGTTGCTCTTTTTTTCTTCCCTTATTCTCTTGTTGTCTCCTCTCAGAAGATGGCTATCATTAATGTTGTATTTTAGCTGATTTCTCTCATTTGTTTGTGTATCAATTGTAGATTTTTGGTTTGCGGTTACCCTGAAGTTTTGATATAGAGGTCTATATATAACTGAGATTGTATTAAGTTGTTGGTTTCTTATTTGCATGTGAATCTCCAGTGTCCTGCATCTGTGCTCTCTTCTCACGATTTCTGAGTTTGGTAGCATAATTTTGAGGGGATGATTTAGCATCTTTACTCTATATATGTCTTTACTGGTGGGCCTTGTCATTTGTGGTGTTTTTGTTTCTGGTTGTGGCCTTTTCTTTTCTGCCTAGAGAAGTTCCTTTAGGATTTGTTGAAAAGCTGGTTTAGTGTTGCAGAAATCTCTTAGCTTTTGCTTATCTGTAAAAGTTTTGATCTCTCCTTCAAATCTGAATGAGAGCCTTGCTGGACAAGTAATCTTGGTTGGAAGTTTTTTCCTTTCATCATATTTAGTATATCATGCCACTCCCTTCTGGCCTGCAGAGTTTCAGATGAAAAATCTGCTGATAACCTTATCAGAGTTCCCTTGTATATCATTTGTTTCTTTTCCCTAGCTGCTTTCAATATTTTCTCTTTGTCTTGAATTTTGGTCATTTTGATTAATATGTGTCTCAGGGTGTTCCTCCTTGGGTTTATTTTATATGGTACTCGTTGTGCTTCCTGGATTTGAGTGAGTGGTTCCTTTCTCATATTAGGGAAGTTTTTGGCTAATATCTCTTTGAATATTTTTTCTGTCCCCTTCTCTCTCTCTTCTCCCTCTGGCACCCCTATAATATGGATGTTGGTGTGTTTAACATTATCCCAGAGTTCTCTGAGACTCTGCTCATTTCCTTTCAGTCTTTTATCTCTTTTCTCTTCTGCATTAGTGATTTCCACTAATCTGTCCTCCACCTCACTGATTCGTTCTTCTGCCTCCTGTATTCTACTGTTGGCTGCTTCTAATGAATTTTTTATTTCAGTTATTGTATTTTGTATCTCTTCTTGTTTAATTTTTACAGCTTGTATTTCTTTGCTCATTGTTTCCTGTAAATTATCAATCTTTGCCTCCAGTCTATTTCTAACGCCTTGCATCATCTTCAGCATCAAGAGTCTAAAGTCTCTTTCTGGGAGGCTGATAATCTCCTCATCACTGAGCTGTTTTTCTGGGCTTTTCTCTTTCTCCCTTATCTGAGTTATAGTGTTCTGTGTTTTCAATTTTATAGGTTTTTGGTGTGGTGACCTTTGTGTCGACAGTAGAGTTGTAGCCTCTCTTATTTCAGGTGTTTGCCTCCCATGTGGCTAAAGTTGGTATGGAGGGATCTTTTTGTAGGCTTCCTGATGGGAGGGAGTGATGCCTGCTCACAGGTAGGTGGGGTTGATTCCTCTCCCTCTGATGGATGGGGCTTTGTCTCTGGATGAGATTAGAGGCTGGCTGTGTGCCTGAGGGTTCTTTAGGCAGCCCGTTTACTGATGGGTGAGGTTGAGATCCCACCTGGATTAATGTTCAGCCTGGGGCTTCTCAGCGCTGATGGGAGGGACCAGATTTTCCCAGAAATGCCCACCTCCTGAGAAATGCAGGCTGATGAATATTCCTAAGAGCTTCACCTCCAATGTCCTTCCCCCACAACAAGCCACAGTCACCCCTGTTTTCCAAGGAGATCCTCCAAGAATTGCAGTCAGGTTTCACCCAGATTCCTATGGAGACTGCTTTGCCCTGGGACCCAGTGCACGTGAAAGTCTGTGTGTGCCTTTCAAGAATGGGGTCTCTGTTTCCCCCAGTCCTGTGGAGCTCCTGCACACAAGCCCCGCTGGCCTTCAATGCCAGATGCTCCGGGGGCTCTTTCTCCCTGTGCCCGATCCCCAGGCATGGGGATTTGACGTGGGGCTCAGAACTCTCAGCCCCGTAGCTAAGTCTCTGTGATGCAGTTACTTTCCAGTCTGTTGGACTTCCCACCCAGGAGGTATGGGGTTGCTTCTCTCATGTAATCGCCCCTCCTACCTCTTGATGTGGTCTCCTCTTTCCCTTCTGGAGCAGAATATATTTCTTGGAAGTGTGCAGTCCATTTGGTTGAAGGTTGCTTGGCATTTGGTTGTAGTTTTGCTGTTTTTTGAGAGCGAAGTTGAGCTCCATTCCTTCTATTCTGCCATCTTAATCCCAGCCTCTAGCTCCTTTCTAAGGGACTCTGCATTGCTATTTGCACCCTCTCTTAATTCTTGGATATTCAGCCTTAATTCTTCAAGTATTTTCATTACCTCCCTTCTGAACTCCATTTCTGTCAGGCTGCAGAGTTCTGTTTTGTTGTTGGCTGCTTTAAACGACTTCTGTTCTTTTAACTAGGAATGGTTTTTGAGCTTCTTCATCTTGTTTGTGGTTTTCTTTTTCTGTGAGTTTGGTGAAGCCACACTGTAGTCTTGGAAGGCTACTTCTAGGGAGGAGCACCCCTTTGTATTTTTTTGGTGGGCTTACTATTTATTTTTGGTATAGGAGTTTGAGTATTTGGTGTCTTTTTCTTTGGAGTGAGCAGGCTGTTATCTCAGTGGTACACTGAGTGTTCTCTGTGAGAGTGTAGGAATGGCTAAGGTCAACAGTTGGTGCCTAGTCTATATGGTCTCAATTGCAAGAAGGTGGCGCTGTCTACTCCTAGTTGCCTGGCCCTGGGAAGTGGTCATGAGCTCTAGGCAGATCTACCAGGTATCCTGAGCATTTGGCAGTAGCAGCAGCATTAAGTATGATTTCCCAGGGAGTGAGAGCCACGAAAGCTAGTGTTTTATTGCAAAGTCCTCTTTGAGGTGATTGGAACCAGAGGGCGCACCAGTCTGAGGCTGGTTCAGCATGCTGGCATTGGCTCCGCCCCTCTGCTGATGCTTGCTCGTGTCAGTTGTGGCAGTTTCCTGCTTCTGGCGGCTGGCACTGGCTCCGCCCCTCTGTGAATGCTAGCTCTGTGTGGTCGCATAGCACTCTGCCCGCCAGAGATGCCAACTCTGTGGGCTGGTGCAGTCTCCTAGGTCTGTGGACTGGCACAAGGCCCACACCATCCCCGTTGATGCTGAATGGCACTGGCACCTGGGTTCACAACCTGGCACAGTGCTCTGCCCATGGACTTCAAGGCACAGGCTGCACCCCTGCTGCCACAGTTGCAGCCTCCACTGGCTCTGCCTCATTGCTGCTGCTGTCTCTGTGTCACGGGCTCTGCCCCCGCCGCTGATGCTACAGCCTCCACTGGCTCCACCCCACTGCCACTGCTGTCTCTTTGGCACAGGCACTGCCATCCCGCCCTGCACGCTAGTTCAAGATGCTTCCTATGACGGTCAGCCCTTCCTCCTCTCCTCCTCCCTGACAATGGAGGCTTGCTTCCCCTGCAGGACCAGACTTCCCCGGTTCCCTCAGTCCTTGTTTTATACTCCACAATCCATAGAGTATCGCTCTTTCTCCAGTACACTGTTCCCTATCTTATCCCCGCAACTGCCACAGACCTCAGCCCTCTCCCAGGAACTAACCTTAGGAGCCTATGTCTTAGCTCCCAGGCACAGCCCAGTGCCTCAGGCTGTGGTGTCTGTGCCAGTATTCAGTTCATCTGTGTGAGTCTCTAACTCCGCTTTTCCAGTCTCAATCCAGCTGCTGCCTTTTTCTCAGGCTTTGCTGTCCCTCTAGCTCCTTTGATCATTGGTTAGGTGTCTTTCCAGGGTGTGGATTCCTTTTTTTTCACAGCTCCCTCCCTGGGGTGCCGTCCTGATTCCTTTTCTCTCTCTCTTTTTTTATTTTTTTTCTTCTGTTGTTCTATGCAGTTATTTCAAGGGTTTCTTGCAATTTTTGGAGGTTTAAATTAATCAGCATTCAGATGATGATTTGTCCAAGTTGTTTTAAATTTAGATGCATTTTTTGATGTATTTGTGGGAGAGGGTTAGAGTGATCTCTTACTCCTCTGCCATCTTGCTGAGCTCCCCCTGGACTTTTATTTGTAGGGAGTGTTTTTAAAACATGTTAAATTTCATTTCTGGTGATCAGTCTGTTAAGTTGATCTATCTCTCCTTGATTCAGTTTTTGCAGCATGTAAGTCATTAGAAAGTTGTCCATTTCTTCTCGGTGGTCAAATCCGTTGGCATAAAATTTTTCATAGTGTTCTCCTTTTTTTTGTATTTCAGCAGTATCTGTTGTGATTTCTCCTTTTTCATTTCTTATTTTGTTTATTTGGGACAGAGGTTTGTCAATTTTGTTTACCTTTTCAAAGAACCAGCTCTTTATTTTATTGATTTTTTCTAATGTTTTTTTGAATCTCTATTTTATTGATTTCCTCTCTGATCTTTATAAGTTCCTTCCTTCTGCTGACTTTAGATTTCTTTTATTCTTCTTTTTCTAATTCATTTAGTTGGTGGGTTAATTTGTCAATTTGAGATTTGTTTCTTGAGGAAGGCCAGTATTGCTATGAACTTCCCTCTGAGCACTGCTTTTGCAGCATCCCACAAATTTTGAGTTGTTGTGTCTTCATTATCATTTGTTTCAAGGAATTTTTTAATTTTCTTCTTGATTTCTTCGTTGACCCACTGTTTTTTTAGTAGCATGTTGTTTAGTCTCTATGTAGTCAGTTTTTTCTCATTTCTTTTCCTGTGGTTCATTTCTACTTTCCTGCCATTGTGGTCAGAGAAGATACTTGGAATAATTTCTATATCCTTAGATTTGCTGAGGTCAGCTTTGTGCTGCAGTATGTGATCAATCCTTGAGAATGTTCCATGTGCACTTGAGAAGAATGTATATTCTGATTTTTTTTGGATGTAATGTCATGAAAATGTCAGTTAGGTCTAACTTTTCTATTGTGTCATTTAGGATCTCTTTTGCCTTACTGATTTTCTGCCTGGAGGATCTGTCCATTGATGTGAGTGAGGTGCTAAAGTCTCCTACTATTATTGTATTCCATCAATTTCTCCTTTTAAGTCTGTTAGTATTTGTTGTAGGTAACTGGGTGCCCCTATATTATGGGCATATACATTGATGATTGTAATATCCTCTCCTTGAATAGATCTTTTAACCATTAAATAGTGTCCTTCTTTGTCTTTCTTTATGGGCTTCATCTTAAAGTTTTTGTCTGATGTGAGTATTGCAACTACTGCTTTCATGTCTTCTCCATTGCCATGAAATATCTTTTCCCATCCTCTCACTTTCAACCTATAAGTGTCCTTTGCCCTAAGGTGAATCTTTTGTAGACAGCAGATTGTAGGTTTTGCTGTATTATCCCATCTGCCACCCCATGTCTTTTGATTGGAGCATTCAGGCCATTGACATTTAACGTAATTATTGATAGATATGTATTTATTGCCATTTTATTTTTTTATTTTTATTTTTTTTACATTATACCCAGCTGTACAGTGTGGTGACAGGGTTACACATCACAAATGGTTAGACAAATTTCCCAGTGCTATACAGTGGGATCTCCTTGCTTTTCCAGCCCAGAGGCAACAATCTACAGCTATTAACCCCAGACCCCCCTACCATCCCATTCCCTCCCCCCACCATTTTGGCAAACACAAGTCTGTTCTCCAAGTCCTTGATTTCCTTTTCTGCATAAAGGTTCATTTGTGCAGTATGTTAGATTCCAGTTATTAGTGATATCATATGGTATCTGTCTTTCTCCTTCTGACTTACTTCACTCAGTATGAGGGTCTCCATGTTGCTGTGAATGACATTATTTTATTCTTTTTTTATGGCTGAGTAGTATCCCATTGTGTATATGTACCACATCTTCCTAATCCAATCATCTCTTGATGGACATTTGTGTTGTTTCCCTGTCTTGGCTACTGTGAATAGTGCTGCACTGAACACACGTGTGCAGGTGTCTTTTTCAAGGAAAGTTTTGTCCGGGCATATGCCCGAGAGTGGGATTGCTGGGTCACAAGGTACTTCTATATATAGTTTTCTAAGGTACCTCCATACTGTTTTCCATAGTGGTTATACCAGCTTACATTCCCACCAACAGTGCAGGAGAGTTCCCTTTTCTCCACATCCCCTCCAGCAATTGTTGTTTATGGACTTGTTAATGATGGCCATTCTGACTGGTGTGAGGTGGTACCTCAAAGTAGTTTTGATTTGCATTTCTCTAATCATCAGTGATGTTGAGCATTTTTTCATGTGCTTGTTGGCCATCTGCTTCTCTTCTTTGAAGAACTGTCTATTTAGGTCCTTTGCCCATTTTTCAATGGGGTCATTGTTATTTTTTTTTGCTGTTGAGCTGCATAAGTTGTTTATATATTTTTGAGATTAGGCCCTTGTCAGTTGCATCATTTGACACTATTTTCTCCCTTTCTGTAAGTTGTCTTTTAGTTTTCTTTTTTGTTTCCTTTGCTGTGCAAAACATTGTCAGCTTGATTAGATCCCATTGGTTGATCTTTGCTTTGATTTCTGTTGCTTTGGGAGACTGACCTGAGAAAACATTTTTAAGGTTGATGTCCGAGAATGTCTTGCCAAAGTTTTCTTCCCAGAGTTTAATGGTATCTTGTCTTATATTTAAGTCTTTTAGCCATTTAGAGTTTATTTTTGTGCATGGTATGAGAATGTCTTCTAGTTTCATTGATTTGCATGCAGCTGACCAGCTTTCCCAGCAATGCTTACTGAACAGACTGTGTTTTTGCCATTTTTTATTCTCACCTCCTTTGTCAAAAATCAGTTGACCATAGGCATCTGGGTTTATTTCTGGGTTCTCTGTTCTGTTCCATTGGTCCGTATGTCTGTTTTGGTACAAGTACCACACTGTCTTGATTACTGTGGCCCTGTGATATTGCCTGAAGTCTGGGAGAGTTACGCCTCCTGCTTGGTTTTTGTTCTTTAGAATTGCTTTGGTGTTTCTGGGTCTCTTGTGGTTCCATATAAAATTTTTGGATTGTTTGTTCTAGTTCTGTGAAGACTGTCTTTGGTAATTTGATAGGGATTTCACTGAATCTGTAGATTGCTTTGGGAAGTTTAGCCATTTTTACAGTATTTATTTTTCTGGCCCATGACCATGGAATATCTTTCCATTTCTTTGTATCTTCTTTGATCTCCTTGGTTAATGTTTTGTAGTTTTCTGCATACAGGACTTTCACCTCCTTGGTCAGGTTTATTCCCAGGTATTTGATTTTTGGGGGTGCTATTTTAAAAGTAAAGTATTTTGGTATTCTTTTTCTAATATTTCATTGTTAGTATACAGAAATGTGATTGATTTCTGAAGGTTAACCTTATATCCTGCCACTTTGTTGAATTAGTCTGTAAGTTCAAGTAATTTTGGGACTGAGTCCTTGGGGTTTTGTATGTAAAGTATCATGTCATCTGCATAGAGTGATAGTTTTACCTCTTCTCTTCCTATTTGGATGCCTTTTATTTCTTTTGTTTGTCTGATTGCTGTAGCTAGGACCTCCAATACTATGTTGAATAATAGTGATGAGAGTGGGCATCCCTGTCTTCTTCCGGATTTTAGTGGGAATGCTTTCAGCTTTTCTCCATTGAGTATTATATTTGCAGTGGGTTAATGATGTATGGCCTTTATTATGTTAAGGAATGTTCCCTGTATTCCCACTTTGGTAAGAGTTTTGATCAAGAATGGATGTTGGACTTTGTCAAATGCTTTTTCTGCATCTATTGAGAAGATCATGTGGTTTTTGACTTTTGTTTTGTTAATGTGGTGTATAACATTGATTGTTGCATATGTTGAACCATCCTTGTGCACCTGGGATGAATCCCACCTAGTTGTGGTGTATGATCTTTTTGACATGTTGTTAGATTCCCTTGGCTAAAACTTTGTGGAGAATTTTTGCATCTATATTCATCAGAGATATTAGCCTATAGTTCTCTTTTTTCATAGTGTGTTTGTCTGGTTTTGGAATTAAGGTGATGTTGGCATCACAGAAACTCTTTGGGAGTGTTCCTTATTCTTCAACCGTTTGGAAAAGTTTAAAGAGAATGGGTATGAGTTCCTCTTTGTATATCTGGTAGAAATCACTTGTGAAGCCCTCTGGTCCTGGACTTCTATTTGTAGGGAGTGTTTTGATGACATACTCAATTTCATTTCTGGTGATTGGTCTGTTCAGTTGATCTATTTCTTCCTGAGTCAGTTTTGGCAAGGTGTATGTCTCTAAAAAGTTCTCCATTTCTTCTAGGTTATCAAATTTGTTGGCATACAATTGTTCATAGTATTCTCTCATGGTTTTCTGTATTTCTGAAATCTCCATTGTGACTTCTCCTTTTTCAGTTCTTATTGTGTTTATTTGGGTTTTTCTCTCCTCTTCTTGGTGAGTCTAGCCAGAGGTTTGTCAATTTTGTTTACCTTTTCAAAGAACCAGCTCTTGGTTTTATTGATTCTTTCTATTGTTTTTTGAGTCTCTATTTTATTGATTTCCTCTCTGATCTTAATGAGTTCTTTCCTTCTGCTGGCTTTAGGGTGTTTTTGTTCTTCTTTTTCTAACTCATTCAGGTGATGGGTTAGTTGCCAATTTGATTTTTTTGTTCTTTCTTGAGGAAGGCCTGTAATGCTATGAATTTCCCTCTGAGTACTGCTTTTCCAGCATCCCATAGATTTAGAGTGGTTTTGTCTTCGTTCTCATTTGTCTCAAGGTATTTTTTAATTTCCTTCTTGATTTCCTCATTGACCCAATCGTTTTTTAGTAACATGTTGTTTAGTTTCCATGTAGTATGTTTTTTCTCATCTCCTTTCCAGTGGTTGATTTCTAGTTTCATGCCTTAGTGGTCAGAGAAGATACTTGGAATAATTTCTATACTCTTAAATTTGTTGAGGTTAGCTCTATGCCCCAGTATGTGATCTATCCTTGAGAATGTTCCATGTGCACTTGCGAAGAATGTATATTCTGATGTTTTTGGATGTAATGTCCTGAAAATGTCAGTTAGGTCTAACTTTTCTATTGTGTCATTATGGGTCTCTGTTGCCTTACTGATTTTCTGTCTAGAGGATCTGTCCAATGAGGTTTGTAGAGTGTTAAAGTCTCCTACTATTATTGTATTACCATCTATTTCTCCTTTTATGCCTGATAGTCCTTGTAGGTATTTGGGTGCTCCTATATTAGGGGCATATATGTTGACTATTGTAATATCCTTTTCTTGAATGGATCCTTTAACCATTAACTAGTGTCCTTCTTTGTCTTTCTTTATGGCCTTCACCTTAGAGTCTATTTTGTCTGATATGAGTATTACCACTCCTGCTTTCTTTTCTTGTTCGTTGGCATGATATGTCTTTTCCCATCCACTCACTTTCAGTCTATCTGTGCCCTTTGCCCTAAGGTGAGTCTCTTGTAGTTAGCAGATTGTAGGTTTTTGCTTTCTTATCCATTCTGCCACTCTGTGTCTTTTGATTGGAGCATTTAGCCCATTGACATTTAAGGTGATTATTGAGAGATATGTATTTATTGCCATTTTAGACCTTGCTTTCTGGTTGCTTGTATGTTTCTCTTTTCTTCTTTTCTGTTTACGTTTGAATGATTTCCATTTACTTTATGCTTGAGTGCTTTCCTTTTCAGGATTTGTGGATGTGATGTTCCCTTTTGATCTGTGGTTGCCCTGTTTTTTAAGTATTTTAAAACCTTTTTATTTTGCTTGCTGTGGCCTGATAGCCATATAGGCTTAAACATACTATTAAAAGAAAAAATTAAAAAGATAAAAAATAGAAAAAAAATAAAAATAATTTTTTAAAGTTTGAAACAAAAATTTTAATATATTTTTTAGAGTTAAAAACAGTAAAGAATCTATATTTTATTGTTTTCCCTCCCCATAATGTTTGGTTTTGTTGACTTTTTAATATTATGTCTTTTATAATCTTCATGTTTGCATCTGTATGCTGGCTTATTCGAAAGATTGCTTTCCATTTGTGGTATCCTCCACTCTATTTCTTACTTTTTACTTTTCTTTTCTTTTTCTTTTTTTATAGGAATCCTTTCAGCATTTCTTTTAGAAAGGGTTTAGCATTGCTGTACTCTTTTAGCTTTTGTTTGTTGGAAAATTTCTTTATTTCCCTTTCTATTTTAAATGATATTCTTGCTGGGTATAGAGTATTCTAGATTGGAAACCTTTTCCTTTCAGCACTTTAAATATATCTTGCCACTCCCTTCTGGCCTGTAGTGTTTCTGTAGAGAAATCTGCTGACAGCATTATGGGGGAGGCTCTATAATTAACGCTCTGCTTTTCTCTTGCTGCCTTTAGGATCCTCTCTTTATCTTTAATTCTTGCCATATTTAATATAATATGCCTTGGCGTGGGTCTCTTTGGATTCAGCTTGTTTGGGACCCTCTGTGCATCCTGTATCTTGATGTCAGATTTATTCAGATTTGGAAAGTTTTCTGACCTAATTTCTTCAAATATGTTTTCAATCCCCTTTTCTTTTTCTGCCCCTTCTGGTATTCCTATTATGCATAAGTTGGGCGTCTTTATATTATCCCATATGTCTTTTACATTGCTTTCATGTTTTTTCATTTGGTTTTCTGTCTCCTGTCCTGATTTCCATTATTCTATCTTCCACGTCACTGATTCGTTCCTCTGCATTATTCAAACTGCTCTTTATTGCCTTTAGCTCAGTTGTATCTCTGCAAATGAGTTTTCTAGCTTTTTGTGGCTCCTCCTTATGTTTTCTAGTTCTTTTCTAAAGGAATCTGCATTGCTGTTTGTATCTTCTCTAAATTCCTTGTAATTCAGCCTTAATTCCTCAAGTATTTTCACTCCTTCCCTTCTTAACTCCATTTCTGTCAGATTGCAGAGTCTGTTTCATGGTTGGTTGATTTAGATGACTTGTCCTGTTCTTTTAACTGGGAGTGGTTTCTGAGCTTCTTCATCTTGCTTGTGTTTTTCTTTTTCTGTGAGTTTGGAAAGGCTCACTGCTGTCTTGTATTCTTGTAGTGCTCTTATTGGCAAGAGCACCCCTTTGTATTTATTCATTTATTTATTTTTGGGTGTGGTTACTACTTATTTTTGGTGTGGGAGTGTGAATATTTGGCTTCTCTTTCTTCAGTGTGAGCAGGCTGTTATCTCAATGGTTCTCTGTGTGTTTTCAGAGAAAAAGAAGCAATGGGTAGGGCCAGCAGTTCGTGCCTGTTCTGTGGGTTTTCAGCAGCAGCAGGGACCTACAGGAAGTCACACTGTCTACTCATAGTTACAAGGCCCTGGGAAGTGGTAGTGAGCTCTAGGCAGATCTACCAGGTGTCCTTGGCAATTGGCAGTAACAGAAGCAGGAAGTATGATTTCCCAGTGTAGTGAGAGCCACTGAAGTTAGTGTTCAATTGCAGAGCCGTCTTCTGAGTTGATTGGAACCACAGGTGGTACCTGTTCAGAGATTCCTAGTGGAAATGGGCCATGATCATCTCTAGAGCCAGTGATAACTTTGGTGTTTTGCCCCCTCCCCCTGTAGTCCATGCATGAAGCCACCTGTCTCACTGAGCCCACCTAAGATGTGTTGTACAGGTGGTTCTTAGTTGCAGGGCCCTTCGGCAGCTAAGTTCCAGCTCCCGGCCCCCGCCTGAGAGTCTCAGGCTATGATGTATGTGCTGGTATTCAGATGAACTGTGAAGCTCTCACTCCGCTTAGCTATTCTCAGTCCAGCTGCTGTGCTTTTCTTGGGTTTTGAGGTCCCTCTGGTTCGGTTGATCCCTCCGGATCATAGGTTAGGTACCTTCCCTGGGAATGCGTTCCTGTTCCCCTTCACAGCTCCCTCCCTGGGGCGCTGCTGCCATCCTGATTCCTTTTTTTTCTCTCTCTTTCTCTTCTTTTTTTTTCCATTTTTCTTCCCAGTTATATCAAGAGTTTCTTGCAACTTTTGGAGCTTTAGATTTTGCCAGCATACATTTGATGCTCTGTTCAAGTTGTTTTGCATTTAGATGTGTTTTTTTTTTTTTTTACGTGTTTGTGGGAGAGGGTGAGCGCGACCTCTTACTCCTCTGCCATCTTGCCTCTACCCTATTGCCATTTTAAACCTTGTTTTCCAGTTGATTCTATATTTCTCCTTTCTTCCTTTCTTTTTTTGGTTGGATGATTTCCATTTATTTTATGCTTAAGTCATTTTCTTTTTAGTTTTTGTGAATGTAATATTAGGTTTTGATTTGTGATTGCCCTGTTTTGTAAGTATCTGCTTACTTTAGCCTGGTAATCATATAGGCTCAAACACATTATTTAAAAAAAGTCTATGTTTTCTTACTTTCCTTCCCCACATTCTATGATTTTGTAGTCCTTTTTTAACATCTACCTGAGTATCATTTTCTTGTTCCTTGTGTTTACCATCACTTTTACAGTAGGTTTTTTTTTTCTCTTTTAGATTGATATGCTGACTTATTTAGGTAATTGCTTTCCAGATGTGGTTTCCTCTATCCAATTTCTTCGTACTTCTTTTTTATTTAGAGAAGCCCGTTCAGTATTTCTTTTTGAATGGGTTTTGTATTGCTGTATTCTTTTACCTTTTGTTTGTTGTAGAAATATTTTATTTCCCCTTCTATTTTAAATGATACTCTTGCTGAGTAGATTATTCTTTGCTGCAAATTTTTTTCTTTCAGAATTTTAAATATATCTTTCCACTCCTTTCTGGTCTGTAGTGCTTCTGTAAAGAAATCAGCTGATAGCCTTATGGGGTTCCCTTATAATTAATGCTTAGTTTTTCTATTTTGCCTTTAGAATCCTCTCTTTATCTTTAATTTTGCCATTTTTTATTATAATGTGTCTTGGTGTAGGTCTATTTGGGCTCAACTTGTTTGGGGCCCTCTGTGCTTCCTGTATCCTGATATCAGTTTGCTTTAGATTTGGAGTTTTCAGCCATAATTTCTTCAAATATATTTTCAGTCCTCTTTTCTTTTTCTTCTTCTGGAATTTCTATTATGCATACATTGGGCTGCTTTATATTAGCCCATAGATCTCTTATATTTCTCTAGTGTTTTTTCATTTGGTTTTCTGTCTACTGTCCTGATTGGTTGATTTCCATTATTCTGTCTTCCAAGTCACTAACTCATTCCTTTGCATTATTCATTCTGCTCTTTAGTGCCTTTAGCTCAGTTTAGCTCTCTGCAAATGTATTTTCTAATTTTTCTTATGTTTTCTAGGTCCTTTCTAATGGAAGCTGCATCACTGTTTACCTCTGCTCTCTATTCGTTCATATTCAGCCTTAATTCCTTCAGTATTTTCACTTCCTCCCTTTTGAACTCAATGTCTATCAGACTGCAGAGGTCTCTTTCATTATTTGCTACTTCAGGTGAATTCTCCTGTTCCTTTACCTGGGAATAGTTTCTGAGCTTCTTCATCTTGCTTATGTTTTCCTTTTGCTGTGAGTTTAGGGAAGCCAAACTGTAGTCTTGGGAGGCTACTTCTATGCAAGAGCACCTCTTTGCATTTTGCGGGGGTTACTATTTATTTTTGGTGTGGGTGTTTGAATATTTGCTGCCTCTTTCTTTGGTGTGAGCAGGCTGTTGTCTCCAAGGTGCTGAATGTGTTTCCAGGGAGAAGGAGGCAATGGGTATGGCTAGTAGTCAGTGCTTGGTTCCTGGGCTTTTAACAGCAGCAAGGACCTGCAAGAAGGTGCACAGACTGCTCCTGGTTGCAGGGTCCTGGGAAATAATAATGAACCTTATGCAGATTCACGAGTTACCTGGAGCATTTGGCAGTGGCAGCAGCAGGGTGTGTGAGTTCCCAGGGGAGTGAGAGCAACAACAGGTAGTGTTCAATTGCAATGCACTCCTCTGAGGTGATTGGAATCACAGGTGGTGCCTTTTCTGGGACCCCTAGTGATAGCAAGTCATGCCCACCTCTGGAGTCAGTGATAAGTGTGGTGGTTTGCCCCCTCCAGTTGCAGACCATGAAAAAGAACCCTGTCTATCTTAGCCCACACAGGAGGTGCTACACAGGCTGCTCCTAGTTGCAGGATCCTGGGAAGTGACAGAGACCAAGCATGTGGGCACTGCCTGGAGCATTTGACTGAGGCAGCAACTGTGCCAGTGTGCTTCCAGGGGTTTGAGAACAACAATAGCTGGTGTTCAGTCACAGTGCCCTCCTCTGTGGTGCCCTTGAGATAATGGGGGCCATAGGTGGTGCCTGTTCATGGACCCCTAGTGGTAGCAGGCCATGCCCACCTCTGGAGTCAGTGATAACTGTGGTGATTTCCCCTTGCCACCTGTAGACCATGCAAGAAGCATCTCATCCTGTTTAGTCCCCACAGGAGGTACTGCTTCAAACTGCTCCTAGATGTGGGTGCTTGGGAAGGGACAGTGATCAAGCATCTAGGCACTGCCTACAGCATTTGTCAGTGGCAGCATCTGGGCAGGTGTGCTCCCAGGGGAGTAAGAGCAAAAACAGGTGGTGTTCTGTCACAATGTCCTCCTCTGTGTTGCCCTCAGATATTTGGGGCTGCAAGTGGTTCTTGTTCAGGGATCCCCAGTGGTGGTGGGCCATGCCCACCTCTGCCCACCTCTGGGCATTGGTTTGCCCTCACCACCTTCAGACCATGCAGGAAGCACCCTGAGCCACTTACCTCTCAGGAGGCTGCACCAACTGTTCCTAGTTGTAGTGTCTTGGGAAGGGACAATGATCAAGAATCTGGGTGCCACCCAGAGCATTTGGGTGTATCAGCTGCAGGGCAGGTGTGTTCCCAGTGGGGGTGAAGGGGAGCAACAAAGTGTGGTGCTTGGTTGCAATGCCTTATTTTTTTACCAACCCCTGAGGTAACTGAGCTACAGGCAGAGCCCACTCACAGGCCCCCAGTGGTGGCAGACGACGCCTCCCTCCAGCCTCTGAGAAGACTGCTGCAGTCTGTCCCTGCCGTGTGTAGATCACACAAAAGGCACCATGTCACACTAGCCCCATGCTGCCCCCAGCCTACAAAAGAGGTCCCCAGCCACCCTCAGCCTGAACAAGAAGTGGCCAGTCTCCCATAACCCCAGCAAGTGGCTTCTTGCCACCTGTAGTCTGTGAGCCCACATGTGTGCAGGGAGGTTCCTATGATGGTCCACCCCTCCTGCTCTCACCCTCTCCAGCAGTGGAGCCTTGCTTCTCCTGCCAGCCCAGACCTTCTCCTGGTTGGCATTCCACTCCCCAGCCCATAGCACACTGTTCCCTTTCCCATGGCACACCACTCCTTAGCCCCTCAGGCTGTCCCCACACAGCCAACCCCAGTCCCCTCCCTAGGACTGACCTCCAGAGCCTAAGTCTTAGTGCCCAGACCCTGCCCAAGCATCTCAGGCTGTGGCCTTTGGCCCAGTGGTTCAGAAAATCTGTGCAGCTCTCACTCTACTTTGCCCTCCTCAGACCAGCTGCTGCACTTTTCTCAGTGACTTTGAGGTTGTTCCTTCTGGGCTGATCTCCCCATCAGTTAGGTGGCTTCCCAGGATGTGGGTACCTTTTCTCCTTCACAGCTCCCTCTCAGGAATGCTAGTCCCATTCTTATTCCTTCTCTCTCTATTTTTTTCTTTTCTTCTACACAGTCAAGAGTTTCTTGCCCTTTTTTGGAGGTTTAAGTTCTTCTGCCAGCATTCAGCAGATGTTTTGTGTGAGTCATTTTACGTGTAGATGTGGTTTTTTGATGTGATTATGGGAGAATGTGAGCAAGAAGGTGTTACTCCTCTGCCATCTTGATCTGCCTCTGAATGTGTGTTTATTTCTGAGATCTCTATTCTGTCCATTGATCTATATGTCTGATTTTGTGTCAGTACCGTAGTGTTTTGATTACTATAGCTTTGTAGTATAGTTTCAAGTCTGGGAGAGTAATCCTTCCAGCTTTGTTCTTCTTTTCCAAGATTTCTTTAGCTATTCACGGTCTTTTGTGGTTATACACAAATTTTAAAATTATTTTATCTAGTTCTGTGAAAAATACCAGTGAATTTTTGACTTGAATTGCACTGAATCTCTATATTGGTTTGGATGTTATAGATGTTTTAATAATATTGATTCTCCTTCAATCCATAAACACCATTTATTTTTCCATTTATTTTTGTCATCTTCAATTTATTTCCTCAATATCTTATAGTTTTCAGTCTAAGGTCTTTCAAAATTTATTCCTTGGTATTTTATTCTATTTGATTCAACTATAAATTGGATTGTTTTCTTAATTTCTCCTTCTGATAGTAAATAATTATACTCTGGAGATGCAACATATTCCTGTATATTAATCTCATATCATGCAACTTTGCCAAAATCATTTGTTATTTCTAACAGTTTTTTGTGAGATCTTTCTGGGTTTATATATGTCATCTGCAAATACAACGAATTTACTTCTTCCTTTAAAAGTTGGATCATTTTTTTTCTTGCTTAATTTCCATACTAGGTTTTCCAGTACTATGTTGAAGACAACAGGTGATCTTTGTCTGTATATATGCCCTATTCTGGGATTACTAGATCATATGGTACTTCAATTTTTAATTTTTTGAGGAAATTCCATACTGTTTTCCATAGTTATTTTACCAATTTATATTCCCCCTAACAGTGTAGGAGTGTTTCCTTTTCACTGCACCCTCTGCATCATTCATTGTTTCCTGAATTTTGAATGATGATCATTCTGACTGGTGTAAGGTGATACTTCATTGAAGTTTCAATTTGCATTTCTATAGTAATTAGCAATGTTGAACATATTTTCACAAGCCTTTTGGTCATCTGTGTATCTTCTTTAGAGAAATGTCTATTTGGATCTTTTTTCCACTTTTTGATTGGGATGTTCATTCTTTGATATTGAGCTCCATAACTTTTATGTATACTTTAGAGATTAATCCCTTATTGGTCAATTCATTTGCAAATATTTTCTCCCATTCTGTGGGTTATATTTTCTTTTTTTCAGTATTTTGTGAAACATAATTAATTTTCATGAAAATGCCTAATATGTTAATATACGAGTTCATTAGTGTTACTTTTAAATGCATCAACAATTTTAATTACTACTGTTTTATTTTATTTATTTATTTATTTTTCCATTGTAGTTGGTTTACAGATTTCTGTCAATTTTCCAACTGCATAGCATGGTGACCCAGTTACACTCACATATATGGATTCATCACAGGTGATTAGACAGAGTTCCCAGTGCTATACAGCAGCATCTCCTTGCTTTTCCATTCCAAAGGCAAATAGTCTACAACTATTAACCCAGACGCCCCTACCATCCCACTCTGTCCCGTACCCTCTTGGCAACCACAAGTCTGTTCTCTAGTCCATGATTTTCTTTTCTGTAGGAAGGTTCAGTTGTGCAGTATATTAGATTCCAGGTATAAGTGATATCGTATGGTACTTGTTTTTCTCCTACTGACTCAGTATGAGGGTCTCTAATTCCATCCATGTTGCTGCAAATGACATTATTTTATTCCTTTTTATGGCTGAGTAGTATTCCATTGTGTATATATACCACATCTTCCTAATTCAATTGGCTATCAATGGACATTTGGGTTGTTTCCATGTCTTGGCTATTGTGAATAGTGCTGCAATGAACATGGGTGCACAAGTGTCTTTTTCAAGGAAATTTTTGTCAAGATATATGCCCAAGAGAGGGATTGCTGGGTCATATAGTAGTTCTACATATAGTTTTCTAAGGTACCTCCACAATGTTTTCCATAGTGGTTGTACCAGCTTACATTCCCACCAACAGTGCAGGAGGGTTCCCTTTTCTCCAGGCCCGCTCCAGCATTTGTGGTTTGTGGACTTGTTAATGATGGCCATTCTGATAGTTGTGAGGTGGTACCTCAAAGTAGTTTTGATTTGCATTTCTCTAATCATCAGTTATGTTGAGCATTTTTTCATGTGTTTGTTACCCATCTGCATATCTTCTTTGGAGAAGTCTCTGTTCAGGTCCTTTGCCCATTTTTCAATTGGATTGTTGGCTTTTTTTCTGTTGAGTTGAATCAGTTGTTTGTATATTTTAGAGATGAAGCCCTTGTCAGTGCATCATTTGACACTATTTTCTTTCATTCTGTAAGTTGTCTTTTAGTTTTCTTTTTGGTTTCCTTTGCTGTGCAAAAGCTTATCAGCTTGATTAGGTCCTATTGGTTGATCTTTGCTTTGATTTCTGTTGCTTTGGGAGACTGACCTGAGAAAACATTTGTAAGGTTGATGTCAGAGAATGTTTTACCAATGTTTTCTTAAAGGAGTTTAATGGGGTCTTGTCTTATATTGAAGTCTTTTAGCCATTTAGAGTTTATTTTTGTGCATGGTGTGAGAGTGTGTTCTAGTTTCATTGACTTGCATGCAGCTGTCCAGGTTTCCCAGCAATACTTACTGAACAGACTTTCTATTTCCCATTTTATGTTCTTGTCTCCTTTGTCAAAGATCAATTGGCTGTAGGCATCTCAGTTTATTTCTGGGTTCTCTATTCTGTTCCATTGGTCCGTACATCTGTTTCGGTAGCAGTACCACACTCTCTTGATTACTGTGGCTCTGTGATATTGCCTGAAGTCTGGGAGAGTTGTGCCTCCTGCTTGGCTTTTGTTCTTTATAATTGCTTTGGTGACTCTGGGTCTTTGGTGGTTCCATATAAAATTTTGGATTGTTTGTTCTAGTTCTGTGAAGAATGTCATGGGCAATTTGGTTATATTTTCCTTTTCAGTGGTTTCCTTTGCTGTGCAAAAACTTTTAAGTTTATTTAGGTTCTGTTTGTTTATTTTTATTTTCATTATTCTAGGAGGTGAAACTGAAAAGACAATTTTTATGGTTTATTTCATAGAGTGTTCTATGCTGTTCCAAGAGTTTCATAGTATCCAGTCTTATACTCAGGTCTTTAATCCATTTGGAGTTTATTTTTGTGTATAGTATTAGAGGTGTTCTGATTTCAGTTTTTGCCATGTAGCTGTCCAGTTTTCCCAGCAATACTGTTGAGGAGACTGTCTATTCTCCATTCTATATTACTGCCTCCTTTGTTGTAAATTAGATGACCATATGTGTGTGGGTTAATTCCTGGGCTTTCTATCCTGTCCCATTGGTTTACATTTCTCTTATTGTGCCAATATCATACACTTATGATGACTGTATCTCCAAAGTAGCAAAAGTCAGGGAGCTTGATTCTTCCAGGTCCGTTTTTCTTCCTCAGGATTGCTTTGGCTACTCAGGGTCTTTGTGTTTCCATACCAATACTAAAATATTTTGTTATAGTTCTGTGAAGAATGTTATGGGTAATTTGATAGGAATTCCATTGAATCTGTAGATTGCCTTGGGTAGGTAATATAGTCATTTTCACAGTATAGATTTTTCCATTCCAAGATCATGCTTTATTTTTCCACCTGTTTGTTTCATCATTGATTTTTTTCATCAGTGTCTCATAGTTTTTAGAGTAAAGGTCTTTTGTCTCTTCATATAAATTTATTCCTAGAATTTTTTTGATGTAATGGTTAATGGATTGATTTCCTAATTTCTTTCTGATATTTCATTTTTAGTATATAGAAATGCAATCAATTTTTGTGTATTAATTTGTTATCCTGTATTATTACCAAATTCATTGATGAGCTCTAAAAATTTTTTGGTAGTGTCCTTAGAATTTTCAGGGTATAGTATCATGTCATCTGCAAACAATGATAGTTTCACTTCTTTTCCAATTTGGATTCATTTTATTTCTTCTTCTTCTCTAGTTGCTATGGCTAGGACTTCCAAAATGATGTTGAATAATAGTGGTGAAAGTGGACATCCTTGTCTAGTTCCTGATCTTAGCAAAAATTCTTTCAGTTTTCACCATTGGGAATGATGTTAACTATGGGTTTCCCATACATGGCCTTTATTATGCTGAGGCAGGTTCCAAATATTCCCTCATTCTGGACAGTTTTTATTAGAAATGGGTTTTGAATTTTGTGAAAATATTTTTCTGCATCTACTGTGATGATCATATGATTTCCACTTTTCAGTTTGTTGATGTGGTGTATCACACTGTTTGATTTGCAAATATTGAAGAATCCTTGCATCCCTGGGATAAATCCCACTTGATTATGGTGTATGACTCTTTTAATATATAGTTTAATTCAGTTTGCTAATATTTTGTTGAGGATTTTTGCATCTATTTTCATCAGTGATAATGGCCTGTGACATTCTTTTTTGTGGTATCTTTGTCTGGTTTTGGTATTAGGGTGATGGTGGCCTCATAAAATGAGATTGGGAGTGTTCCTTTTCTGTATTTTTTGTAAAGGTTTCAGAAGAATAAGTGTTAACTCTTCTCTGAATATTTGATAGAATATGCCTGTGAAGCCATTGGATTCTGTAATGTGTTATTTTGAAAGCTATTAAATCAGTTTCAATTCCAGTACTTGTGATTGGTCTATTAATATTTTCTATTTCTTCCTGGTTCAGTCTTGGAAGTTTGTAGCTTTGTAAGAATCTGTCAGATTCTTCTGTGTTGTCTATTTTATTGACATGCTGTTGCTTGTAGTAGTCTCTCATAATATTTTGTATTTCTGTAGTGTCAGTTGTAACTTCTCTTTTTCATTTTTAATTTTACTGATTTGAACACTTTCCCTTTTTTTCTTGATGTGTCTGGTGAAAGGTTTATCAATTTTGTTTATCTTTTCTAAGAAACAACTTTTGCTTTCATTGATCTCTATTTTTTCTTGGTTTCAAATTCATTTATTTCTGCTGTGATATTTATTATTTCTTTCCTTACACTCTCTTTGGGCTTTGTCTTTTCTTCCTTACCTAGTTGCTTTAGGTGTAAGGTTAGGTTGTTTATTTGAGATTTTTCCTGTTTCCTGAAGTGAGGTAATATTGCTACAAACTTCCCTCCTGGTAGTGCTTTTTCTGTAACCCAGAGGTTTTATTTTATTTTATTTTATTTTATTTTTGTCTTTTTGCCTTTATGTAGGGCCGCACCCGCGGCATATGGAGGTTCCCAGGCTAGAGGTCTAACAGGAGCTGTAGCTGCCGGCCTTCGCCACAGCCACAGCAACGCAGGATCCGAGCCGCGTCTGCAACCTACACCACAGCTCACGGCAACGCCGGATCCTTAACCCACTGAGCAGGCCAGGGATCGAACCTGCAACCTCATGGTTCTTAGTCAGATTCGTTAACCACTGAGCCATGAAGGGAACTCCTGTAACCCAGAGGTTTTAGATCACTCTTTTTTTTCTTAATGGATTTTATTTCAATTATAGGTGTACATAAATCATCACAAGTCAATTTTACAGATTTTGCATCCCAAAACCCCAGTGCATCCCCCCACCCCCAAGATTGTCTTATTTGAAAAACCAAGGTTTTCCAAAGTCTGTGAGTCATTGTCTGTTCTGTAAAAAGGTTCATTGTGTCTTTTTAATTTCCACATGTAAGCGGTAGCATTGGGTGTTGCTGTCTAATTGTCTGACTGGTTTCACTTTGCATGATACTTTCTAAGTCCATCCATGTTGCTATAAATGTTGGTAATTCATTCCTTTTAATGGCTGAGTAACATTACATTGTGTGTATGTACCATATCTTCCCTATCCACTCTTCTGTCAATGGGCATTTAGATCACTCTTCATTTTCATTTGTCTCTAGGTATTTGAGTTCCTCTTTGATTTCTTCAGAGATGCATTGGTTGTTTAGAAGCATATTGTTTAGTTTCCCCATGTCTGCATTTTTCGCGGGTTTTTTTTTCTTGTTTATTTCTAGTCTTATAGTGCTGTGTTCAAAAAAGATGCTTGATATGATTTCATTTTTCTGAAGTTTACCAAGGCTTTATTTTTGGCCCAAGATGTAATCCATCCTGGAGAACATTCCATGTGCGCTTGAGAAGAATGTGTATTCTGGTGTTTTGGAGTGGAATGTTTTAATAAATATCAGTTAAGTCCATCTGGTTTAGTGTCACTTAAAGCCTGTGTTGCCTTGTTGATTTTCTGTATGAATGACCTGTCCGTTGATATAAGTGTTTTATTACAGTCCCCCACTATTATTGCCACAGCAATGCCAGACCCAAGGTGCCTCTGCAATCTATAGTACAGCTCATGGTGACATTGGAGCCTTAACCCACTAAGCGAGGTCAGGGATCCAACATGCAACCTCATGGATACTAATCAGCTTCATTCCTGTTGAGCCACAACAGGAACTCATGAGTAGAATATTCTTGGTTGTAAATTTTTTCCTTTCATCACTTTAAGTATATATTGCCACTTCCTTCTGGCTTGCACTTTCTGCTAAAGAATCAGCTAATAACCATATTGGGGTTCCTGCATATGTTATTTGTTGCTTTTCCCTAACTGCCTTCAATATTTTCTTTTTGTCTTTAGTTTTGGTCAGCTCGGTTAATACTTGTCTCAGGCTGTTACTCTATGGCCTTATTATTTTGGGGGACTCAATGTACTTCCTGAAATTCAGTGATTGATCTCTTTCCCATGTTAGGGAAATTTTTGGCTATAATCTCTTCAAATCTTTTCTCTTGCCCTTTATCTTCTGGTTCTGGCACCCCTGTAATGTAAAGGTTGTTGCTTTTAATGTTGTCACCGAGTTCTCTTAGACTGTCCTAATTTTTCATTCTTTTTTTTCTGTGTCACTGATTTTCACCAGTCTGTCTTCCATCATGCTTATTCCTTCTTCTAGCTCATGGATTCTGCTATTGATTCCTTCCAGCATATTTTTCATTTCAGTTTAGTCTATTGTTCTTTTCAGTCTGTTTGTTCTTTAGCTCTTCTATTTCTTTCATTAAACTTAAAATAAATTCTTGATCTTTGTCCCCAGTTTTTTATAAATGAGATCTTGGATCATCCTTACTATCATTATTATGAAGTATTTTTCGTGTAGTTATCAACTTCAACTTCACTTAGTTGTTCTTCTGGGGTTTTGTCTTCTGCTTTTGTCTGCATTGCATTTCTTTGTCATTTCATTTTGCCTTTCTTTCTGTGTTTGTTTTTACCTTTCTGAAGACTGCAGGATTGTAGCCTCTCTTGCTTCTGGTATCTTTCCTCTGGTGGATGAATTTCATCAGGAGCTTGTGGCAGGCTTCTTGATTGGAGGTACTGGTGCCCACCCATTGGTGGATGGACCTGAATCTGATCCCCCTGATTGGCAAGGCTGTGTCACCTGGTGTGATTAGAGAGAGTTGTATGTCTGGAAGGAAAATGGGCAGCCTCTGTATTGATGGGTGAGGCTGAGTTCCAGCACACTGTTGGGTGGAACCCAATCTTACAAAAAAAATGACAGCCTCATGGGCAGCTCATAGTGATGACTATTCCCTTGGTCCTCCACCTCCATTGTCTTCCCCTATAGTGAGATGCTGCTGACCCCTGCTTCCCCAGGAGATCTTTCAGATGGCAGGTGTGTCTGACCTAGATCCTTATGGAGTCCCTGCTTTGCCCTGTGACCCAGTTTATGTGAACCTTTGTATGCACCCTTCAAAAGCGGAGCCTCTGTTTTCACCTGTTCTGTGGAGCTCCTAAGCTCAAGTCCCACTGTACTTCAATGCCAAATACTCTGGAGGCTCCTTTTCCCAATGTCAGATGCCAAACCTTGGAAATTTACATGGGGTTTAGAACTCTTACACCTCTGGGAGAGCCTCTGAAATATAGTTATTTTCCAGTTTGTGGTTCACTCCTCTGGCAGGTATAAAATCGCTTATATTGTGAAAGTGCCCCTCCTACTTTCTCGTTGTGGCTTCTTCTTTGTCTTTGTGTGTAAGATATCATTTCTGGTAGTTTACTGTCTATTTTGTCAATGGTTGTTCAGCAGTTAATTGTGATTTTGGTGTTTCATGATAGGCGGTGACCTTGAGTCTTTCTACTTTGCCATTTTGTCCCAAGTCTTCCTGTGGTGTCTTTGGTTTTGTTGCCAGGGCAATGCTGACCTCATAAAATAAATTTAGAACATTCCATCAAGATCAAATTGTGAAATACTTTGAGAAGGAGAGGGATTAAGTCTTCTTTAAATGCATTCTTTAAATGTTTGGTGGATTTCAGCTGTGAAACAATGTAGACCTATACTTTTGTCTGTTGGGAGTTTTTTGATTACTGATTCGATTTTATTACTAATAATGATCTATCAGACTTCCTATTTATTCATTATTGTTATGGAAGATTGTCTATTTCTATGAATTTATATATTTCTTCTATGTTTCTATTTTGTTGGCATATAATTTTCAGAGTTTTCTCTGTGCTATCATTGTAATTTCTCCTTTTTCATTTCCTTTTTGGCCATGCACAGGACATGCAGAAGTTACTGGGCCAAGGCTGAAGCCCACTCAAGAGCTGTAACTAGAGCCACAGCAGTAGCAATGCTGGATTCTTAACCCACTGAGCCATGAGGGAACTCAAATCAATTAGAAATGTGAGGACTAGAATGTAAGCCTCCTAATAATAACAAGTTAATTCTAGTATTTATTTGAAAATATATAGAAATAAATTTTTTCAAAGAAAGTAGAAAACAAAATTTAAGTGAACTTGGATTTTGGAAAACTATCTTAAATAAATTGTCAAAAGAATTAAATATAAAAAATAATTAATAAGTTCAGCTTCATACAAATCAAAATAATTTGTTCTAATAAGAACATTGTTAGGGAAATGAAAGCTAAGATACAGAACGGGAGAAAACATTTGCAAAATACATAGCCATCAAAGACCTTATAATATATAAAGAACTGTTAAAATAAATAACAAGTAAACAACATAAGCAGTTATAATGGGAGATATTTGAACAGATGCTTCACCAAATAAGGGAAACTAATGGCAATCAAGCACAAGAAAAGATGCCCAACTTTATAAGTAATAAGGGAAATGTTAAATAAAACTAAAATTATAATTCCCAACATACCTGTTTGAATGGAGCAAACAGATTGACCAGCCCAAAGGGACATCAAGATGGAAGAGTAAAAGGATGTAGTGCTCACTTCCCTACCTAAACACATCAAAAATACATCTACATGTGCAACAATTCTCATGGAAATCTAAATGGAAATTGACGGAAGGACTCCTGAACAACCAGTGTTGTAAGAAAGATACATATATAATATGGCAGGATGGGAAGGCAAGCACTGGGTCAGGACTTGTTCCCCTGAGAAGGGATATAGAGAAAAAGGGAGTCTTGATGGGCAGTCACTTGTCCTGAGGAGGGAGTGCATTGAACTACAGACTAGGCAAACCAGTAGTGGGCTCCTATGTGTAGAAGAAAATACTATTTGGGTGCTTAAAGAAATTTTGTGACAGATAGAAATGCTGTGGAAGTCTAGAATCCACACATGAGGAGTGCATGGTTCCTGGTGTGCCTCCAGGCTGGGCAGAGAGAGGTCTGCCCTAGTGACTTCTGCATCGTAGCTTCCCCAGCCCAAGCAAAGTGACTGACACAGCCCTTTGCACTCCACACCATGGCGTAGCACTGGATCTAGGGAATCTAATACCTAGGAAAATACTTAATCTAGCGATGCAGGGGTGACCTGGGGACCGGGAGTATAGATCAGATGGAGTGGTAGTAGACATTATTGGAATTTACTTAAGTAGTGCCCCAGAAACAGCTTAGACTTCTGATAGCAGCATATATGATGGAATTCCCACAGCTACCTCATCATGCTCCATAGTCCCAGCTGATCAAATGTCCTGGCCATGCTTATTTCATGTCACAACTTGGCATTGGATAGAGGGTGGACAAGACCTGGTGAAAGACTTGATGTAGGGATGCACAGGTGACCCAGGTACCTGGGGCAAAGCCCAGTTGGGGCCATGGTGGACATGGTTGGCATTAGTCAAATGTTGCCCCAGAAGCAGCCCAGACTTCTGATAACAACGTGGCTGCTTGAATTCCCATTTCTGCCTCAAGGTATGCCCCAGTGCAAGCCAAGCAAACACCCTGACCCTGCTCATTCCATATCACAGCCTAGCACTAGATGTGGCATGGCCACAACAGGGGAAAAGACACAAAAATAGGCTGCATCTTAGTGAAGGTGTAATTGCCTATAATGGCAGAGCATTGAAACTGTAAGCACACATACCCCACTTGCTTTGGCACATCCCTCCTTTGGGGCAAAAGTTTCAGTGCAGGGAGGAAAAAACATACACACTTAAATGAAACAGAGAAAGCCTGAGAGTGATTCTCGGGGATTCTGCTCCAGTAACTTAGGATCAGACCATGCCAATGACAGGCCACTGAGCAGCCAGGTAGTATCACCTCACTCCAAAATGGGCTCTAGTTCCCCTATATCTAGCCCCACAACTTGCCAAGTTGATAGCTGCCAGCTCACCCTGAGGAAAGATGTGACTGACATCCACATCTCTCACAAAAGGCATTGGGTACACACAGTCTGTATAGGGACAAAAAACACCTCTTCAAGACCAGGGTAGGTAACAGTTTCACCAAATTCATAACAGGTTTTCCTAATTCATAGAGGCAGTGAAAATTAAGTAAAGACAAAAGGTAGGGGAACTGATCTCAACTGAAAGAGCACAAGAAAACCCTTAAAATATTAATAATTAGAATAAGAATTGTGTCAGATAAATACTTCAAAACATTGATAATAAAAGTGCTAAGTGAATGAGTAAAGGGAATTGTAGGAAACATAGATTTGATTTGGTGTGCGAGGGGGTGCTGTCCCATAGCATATGGAGTTCCCAGGCCAGGGATCAGATCCAAGACACGGTTGCAACCTACACTTCAGCTGAGGCAATGCTGGATCCTTTTTTTGGGGGGAAGTGGCCACATCTGCAGCATATGGAAATTCCTAGGCCAGGGATTGAATTGGAGTTATAGCTGCTGGCCCACAGCACAGCTCAGCTCATAGCATCGTCAGATCCTTAACCCACTGAGAGAGGCCAGGGATTAAACATGAGTGCTCATGGATACTAGTTGGATTCATTACCACTGAGCCATGATGGGAACTCAACGCTAGATCCTTTTAACCCACTGTGCAGGCTGAATAAAACCTGCATTCTGGCACTGCAGAAATGATGCTAATCCCATTGCATTACAGTGAAAACTCCATAGACATAGGTGATTTTAACAAGAACCTAGAAAACAAAAAAGATCCAATAAAGAAATAGATAGCTTAGAGTTCCCACTATGGCACAGTGGGTTAAGGATCCAGCATTTTCTTTGTGGCAGCATGTATTTGATCCATAGATAGTGGGTTAAGGATTTGTTATTACCCCAGAGTGGCATAAGTCTCAGCTGCAGCTCAGATTCAGTCCCTGGCCCAGGAACTACCATATGCTATGGGTGTGGCTGAAAAAAAAGAAGGTTAATATCTGAGATAAAAAGAAAATTCTAGAAGCAATTAATAGACTAAATTACACAGAAGAATGCATAAGTGATATGGAAGATAGAATAATGGAAATTATTCAATCAGAACAGCAGAAAGAAAGAAAAAGAAATACCTACGATATATGAAACCTCTGAGATAACACAAAATGGGCCAACATTTGTACTACAGTTGATCCAGAAGAAGGGAAAGGCTATCGAAAATGTAATTAAAGAAATTATGACTGAAAATTTCCCAAACTCAAAGCAAGAAACAGATATTCGGAGTTCCCTTTGTGGCTCAGTGGTTAATGAACTCAACTAGGAACCATGAGGTTGCGGGTTCAATCCCTGGCCTTGCTCAGTGGGTTAGGGAGCCAGCATTGCTGTGGCTGTAGTGTAGGTCAGTGGCTATAGCTCAGATCTGACTCCTAGCCTGAGAACTTCCACATGCTGCAGGTGCGGCCCTAAAATGAAAAAAAAAAAAAAAAAAAGGCAGAAGAAGAAGAAGAAAGAAACAGATATTCAGGTACAGGAGGCACACAGGGGTTTAAAACAGATGAACCCAAACAGACCCACGATAAGGTATATCATAATTGAAATGGCAAAAGTTAAAGAAAGAACCTAAAAGCAGCATGAGAAAACACAGAGTCACATACAAAGGAATCTCAATAAGA
Source organism: Catagonus wagneri (assembly GCA_004024745.2). Classification (NCBI taxonomy): domain Eukaryota; kingdom Metazoa; phylum Chordata; class Mammalia; order Artiodactyla; family Tayassuidae; genus Catagonus; species Catagonus wagneri. The sequence continues at coordinate 1,289,297 of PVHT020000028.1, forward strand.
CTACCACCTATTTTCTCTGCAGAAACTTTTCAGGCCAGAATGGAATGGTTTGATGTATTTAAAGTGATGAGAGGAAAAAATTGTAACTTAGGTATTCTACACAGCAAAATCATCATTTAGGAGATATAAAGAATGTCTCAGACAAACAAATACTAGGAGTTCATCAATACACAACTGACCCTAAAAGAAATGTTGAAGGGTCTTATCAAAGTGGAAAAGAAGTAAAAATACATAGGAAAGATGAAATCTCACTAGGAAAGCAATGTATAAAAAAGACTGAGGATATAATAAAAACTAAGTAAGCCAGCCCAAAGTTGAAAAGGCAAAAACTTGTAAAAGCAAATATAGCTACAACAAACAGAAAAGGGATAAGCATAAAGATGTAAAGTATTATATCAAAAACAGAGAATGTGGGACAAGGAAGTAAAAATATAGATTTTTTTAGACATTTTTGAACTTTAAGAACTACCAGTTTAAAGCAACTAGATATACTAGTTGTCTGTCAACATACATGAACCTCATGGTAACCACAAATCAAAATCCTACAAGATACACAAAAACAAGGGAGAAGGGAACACATGTTTACCACTAAAGAAAATGTAAAACAATAGGGAATAAAAGAAGAAAAGAATAGGTGTGAACAACAAAAACAACCAAACACAAATATTAAAAATGGCAGTAAGTGTGCATACTTATTATTAATTTTTTTAAACATCAATGGAATAAATGCCAAATGAAAAAAAAAGTAAAAGATCCATCTATATACTGCTAACAAGTGATTCACTTCAGAGCTAAAGACACACTGAAAGTGTGGGGATGGAAAAAGATATTTCATCCAAATGGAAATAACAAAGTGGGGGCAATGATAATCGTTATTCAAAATAGACTTTAAAACAAAGGCTTAACAAAAGACAAAAAGGGCATTACATGATGAGAAAGATCAATGAAAGAAGAAATAGGAGTTCCTTTCGTGGCTCAGTGGTTAATGAAACTGACTAGTATCCATGAAGACATAGGTTTGATCCCTGGCCTCTCTCAGTGTGTTAAGGATCTGGAATTGCTGTGAGCTTTGGTGGAGGCTGCAGACACAACTTGGATCCCACTTTGTTGTGGCTGTGGTGTAGGCTTGCAGCTACAGCTTTGATTGGACCCCTAGCCTGGGAGCCTCCATATGCCTTGAGTGTGGCCCAAAAAAAAGAAAAAAGACAAAAAAATTAAAATAAAAGAAGAAATTAAACTCATTACTGTATATGCAGCCAATACAGGAATACTTAAACATATAAATCAGATAATAATATAAATAAATATCTTAATTGACAGTATACAATAATAGTAGAAGACCTTAACACCCCACTTACATCAATGCACAGATTATCCAGACATATAACCTATAAGGCAACAATGGCCATAAATAACACAATAGACCTGTTAGACTTAATAGATATCTACATCCCAAATCAACACAGTACACATTATTTTCAAGTGCATATGGAATGATCTCCAGGATAAACTATGTCACAAATCAAGTCTCGAGAAATTTAGAAGGCTATAAGTTATATCAAACATTTCTTCCAACCATAAGAGTAAGAAACTAGAAAGTAACCAAAGAAAGAAAATTAGGAAAAGAACAAACATGTGGAAACTAAACAACATGCTGCTGAAAAACCAATGGGTCAATGATAAGATCGAAGAGGAAATCAGAAAATACCTAGAGACAACTGAAAATGGAAACACAACTCCCTAAAATCTATGGGATGCTGCAAAAGCAGTTCTAAGAGCGAAGTTTATAGTGAAATAGGCCTATCTCAAGAAACAAGAAAAGTCTCAAATAAATAATCTAACCCTCTGTGTAAAGGAATTAGAAGAATAAACAAAGTCCATAGTAAGAAAGGAAGGAAATACTAAAGCTCAGAGAAGAAATAAATATAACAGGGACAAAAAATAATTAATACAACCAAGAGCTGGTTCTTTAAAAAAGTAAAAATAATTGATAAATCTTTAACCTGGCTCATCAAGAAGAAAATACTACAGTCTTACATAACAATAAAAAATTAAATGGAAATAACTACAGAAACCACAGAGATACAAAAAAAAAATCCTAAAAGAATAGTACAAATTGTTATATACCAACGAATAGGGCTACAGAGAAGAAATGGACAAATATCTATTAGCACCATGCTCTAACCAACTGGGCAGCAGGATGAACATCTATCAATACACAAACCTCTAAGACTGAATTGGGAAGATATAGATAATCAGAACAACCAATCACTAGCAGGGAAACTGAATTTGTGATTAAAAATACTCCCAGCAAACAAAACTTCAAGATTGAACAGTGTCACAGGGTAATTATTCAATATAAAGAAGAGTTAATCCTCATTATTCTATCTTTTCCAAATCACTGAAGAGGATGAAAATGTCCCAATTTTTTTCCTATGGGGCCAACTTTACTCTGATACCAAACCTAGACAAAGACACTAAAAAAAAGAAAATTGGAGGCCAATAACTTCAATGAGTATAGGTGTAAAAACTCTCAACAAACTATTAACATTATGTTAGCAAAATACTACCACCAAATCCAACAGTATATTAAGAAAAGGATCACACATCATGATCAATTGGGATTTATTCCAGTGTCACAGAAAGGCTCAACATTTGCAAATCAATGTGATACATCACATTAACAAAAGGAAGGATAAATACCACACGATCCTGATCCTCTCAACAGATGCAGGAAAGGCATCTGAAAAAATTCAACAGAAATTCACTATAAAAACTCTCATCAAAATGGTTATAAAAGAAACAATTCAGCATAATGAAGGCTACTTAAATACACAAACAGCATAATATTCAATGATTAAATGCTAAAAGCATTTTTGTTAAATTCAGGAAAAAGATATGGATGCCCACTCTAGCTGCAATCATTCAAAAAGAAAAAAGAAAGAAAGAAAAGGTATCCGAAATGGAAGTGTAGAAGTAAAACTGTCACTCTTCAGATGGCATGTTACTCAATCTAGAGAACCTAAAGTCTCCACCTCAAAATTAGTAGAACTAAAAAAAAAATTCAGCAACTTTGCTGTATAAGGGATACAGAAATGTGTTCCTATACACTGATAATGAAATATCAGAGAAAGAAAGTACAGAAGCATATCCTGTTTAATATTGCATCAAAAAGTACCAAGGAATAAGCTTAACGAAGAGGGTGAAACACTGGTACTCGGAAAACTATAAAACATTGATGTAGGAAATTAAATGTGATTCAAAGGAATGGAAATATCATTCCATGCTCTTGGACTGGATAAATTAATATTGTTAGAATGAACATACTACCAAAGCAGGCTACAGATTTAAAGCAATCCCTATCAAAATAGCAATGACATTTTGCATAGGACTAGAACAAGTAACTTTAAATTTTGTATGGAAACAAAAAAGACCCTGAATTGCAAAAGCAATCTTGAGAAAGAAGGACAAAGCTAGAGGTATCGTGCACCCTGACCTTAGACTTTACACCCAACCTCATCTACAATAATGAAAAGATCAAGATACGGGCACAAATACAGACACACAGATCTATGGAACCGAATAGAAAATCCAGAAATAATCCCAGGCACCTATTGTCAATGTACGACAAAGGAGACAAAAATCCACGATGCAGAAGAGACAGTCTTTTCAATCAGTGGTCCTGGGAAAACTAGTCTGTCACATGTAAAACAATGAGGTGAGAACATTCCCTCATACCATATACAAAAATAAATTCAAAATGGATTAAAGACCTAAATGTAATAATAGAAACCATAGAAATCATAGAGAGAATATAGGCAGAACACACTTTGCCTTAAATTGTAGCACTATTTTTAATATGGCTCCTAGGCCAGAAAACAAAAGCAAAATTAAGCATATGGGATCTAATTAAACTCTAAAAAGTCTTGTACAGCAAAGGAAACCATTGACAAAACAAAAAGACAACCTACGGAATGGGAGTAAAGATTTGCAAAAGATTTGACCAACAAGTAGTTAATACCCAAAATATGGAAACAACTCTTACAACTCAATATAAAAAAACGAAAACAACCCAATAAAAAAAATGGCCAGAAGAACTAAATAGACATTTTTCTAACGAAGACATACAGATGACTAAGAGGAACTTTAAAGGATACTCAATGTCAGTAATGATTAGATAAATGTAAATCAAAAGAATAAAGGAGAAATCATCTCATGCCTCTCAGAATGTCTATCACCAAAAAGTCTACAAATAACAAATGTTGGCGAGGATGTGGAGAAAAGGGCACCCTTTTACACTGTGGGTGATAGTGTAAATTGGTGCAGACACTATGGAAAACAGTATGAAGTTTCCTCAAAAAGCTAACTACAGAAATACCATATGCTCCAACAATCCACTCCTTGGTATATACCTTGAAAAAAATGAAACCACTACTTGGAAAAGAGAGAAGCACCTCAATGTTATTAACAATAACAGCCCTATTTAAAATAGCCAAGACTATTGAGATGTTCATTTGTGCAGTGTTTTAGACTCCAGTTATGAGATTTCATATGACATCTGTCTTGCATGGGGAACTATATCTAATTACATGTGACAAATCCATATATGTACATGTAATTGGGTCCCCACGCGGTGCAGTTGGAAAATCTGACAGAAATCTGTAAACCAGCTATAATGCAAAATAATAATAATAATAATAATAGTAATAATAATAATAATAATAAAATTAACTAAGAAAAAAAATAATAAACTAGCCAAGACTAGAAACAACCCAAGTGCCCATTAAATGGACATTTGGATTAAGAAATGTTGTGGTATTTATGGAGTTCCCTTCGTGGCTCAGTGGTTAACGAATCCAACTAAGAACCATGAGTTTGCGGGTTCAATCCCTGGCCTTGCTCAGTGGGTTAAGGATCTGGCGTTGCCCTGAGCTGTAGTGAGGTTGCAGACGCGGCTCGGATCCCGCGTTGCTGTGGCTGTGGCGAAGGCCGGCGGCTACAGCTCCTGTTAGACCCCTAGCCTGGGAACCTCCATATGCCGCGGGTGCGGCTCTACATAAAAAGGCAAAAAGACAAAAAAAAAACAATGTTGTGGTATTTGTGTATGTGTGTTTAGCCATAAAAATAGAATGAAATTCTGCCACTTGCAGCAATGTGGATGGACCTAGAGATTATGTTTAGTGAAATAAGTCAGAGTAAGACAAACACTGTATGTATCACTTATATGTGGAATCTACAAAATGATCCAAATAACTGCATATGCAAAATAGAAACAAATTCACAGACATAAAAAACAAACCTGTGGTGATCAAACGGACAAGGAGAGGTGACAGGGAGAGAAATCAGGGATGTGGGACGAATAGATACAAACCACAAGGTATCAACTGACAAGCAGGATATACTAATTAGCAAAGGAATCAGAGCTATTATCTTCTAGTAACATAAAATGGAGTAATATGGGCAAAAATACTTCATCACTATGCTGTACACCTA
>PVHT020000028.1:1305886-1347166 GCA_004024745.2 Catagonus wagneri
TTTTATTGAAGAAACTTGATTTTAAGAATTCTGGACTAAATGTTTAAATGCAGCCATTTCTTATAGGTTTGAAAAAGAACAGAGCCCTGGGCTGCAAGTTTGGAGATTTAAATTCTGATCTTGAGACTGGAACTGACAAGTTGTGTGACCCTGAGCAAGTCACTTATCCTATCTGAGCCTTAATTTCCTTATTTATAAAATGAGATGGTTTAATAGCTTGTCTCTAAGGTTGTTTCAGCTCTATTTTCATGGTTTTGTCTCTTTCTTGAAAATTTTATGACTTTTTACAGTAATTAACTATCACATGTGTCTATTGTAATGAAAAGTGCATTGAAAGTTAATGATCTGTGAACATGGATCTGGTGTTTAAAAATGTAATGGAAATTTTGCATAGTGCCAAAATATTTCTAGAAGCTTAGTGGTGGAGCTTAAAGAATAAAGCCGGAAATATGGGCTCGATCTTTTTACCTGTTTATGTTTCTAGCCTTCTTGCCCCCCCCTTTTTTTTTTTTTTTGTTAATGATAGGCTGTGTTGGGGAAAGTGCCAGGGCTTTGATGTGACTCAGACTTAGAAATATTGACTTTGTGGTGTTGAATAAGTGGCCTTAAATAAGTCATATCTTCTCACAAACCCTTAGTTCCGTAGGTGTAAAACTGTCATTGTAATTTACATATAGCTGAATCATCTTAGAGTTCTTTTTCCATCCTAGTAGTTAGTTTTGGGGGAAAATGTTTTATATTTTGGCATGTTTTAGTGAATTTTATTACCTTTCCTGCCCCTCTCATTCCCTTCCTCAAAGAGAATTAATTGGTATAATTTGAGATCACACTTGTGCAGGGAATAAGACTTTATGTGGGTTAAGAAGCAGGAAAGGGAATCTCTTTCTTCCACTGATTAAGGATTTTTCTCCACGCATTTCTGTGACTTTGCCAACATGTCCATTAGACCAAATTATAGTGTCTTTGCTCTGTATTTACAGCCATACAATAATGTGACTGGAGAGCCTGTGCTGGGAATGGACCAGAGTAAGATTTTGTCCCATCTGTGCCCCAGAGAGCTTATTGTTTGCCTTCCCTTTGCATTTTGAGTAACTATTGTGTCTTATGTGAATATAGCATTGTACAGTTAGCACTTTCATAACTGTTATGTTTGATCCTCATAATTTTGTTAGGTAGTTGTGGCAAAATATCAACTATAAATTATTCTAAAATTTATCTAATTGTCATTACAAATGAATTTTGCTTAGTAACTCTTCTTAGTAACTCACATATACATATATAGTCTTAATTGTATGTATATATACATATAAGCAATTTATATATAAATCAACTTTCATTCTACTCTTCTGAGTTTCATGGTCACTTTTGTTTATGATCACTTGTTCTATTCCACCTTAGTTGATGTCTGTTACTTTCTACCAGCTCTGCTTCCTCTCCAGCCTGTTCTTTAGCATGTACACACCAGTCTTTGCCATGATCTCTCTTTTTTAATTAGGTATGTCTTTTCACGGTCATCACCATTTCTCAGCTATTCTCATGGCCTTTCAGTCTCAATATTTACTGTAAGTCTGCGTGCGCATTAAGAAATTATTTTGTGGATTTAGAGGTCAATTTGTTTATATATAAGTCAAATAATAATGGGGATATTTTATGTGAGGTTTTAGTGAGACATATAGTTCTATTTTTCTAAATTTTTTTTCACCATGTAGTTCTGCTAGCAAACACTATTAGTTACTCTGAAACATTCTAATCCAGTAGTCTTTGTATGTACATTTGTCAGTAACAGCTATCATAGCACTTTGGCAGTGCACTTTATAATTTGCCATTTTAAAATGCATCTGTACTAATTTTTAAATTGGTTCTATTCATTCAGTGAAAAAAAAGTATACATAAATTTGTAATCCAAAGAAATTGGCAGAGTGTGATTGTTTCTAACCATTTAATAGCTCTCCCTTGGCACTTTGGAAACATTTTAAGCCTGTTTTAGAAATGTGTTGTCATTAGTTAAGTCCTCTTAAATAAGTTATTCTTCTTTTCCTACAGATGGAAATATGAGACCTGAGGTGAATGTGCAGGTCGTAGGCATCTGTTAATATATATAACCATAAAAATATTTAAAAATCCTGTCGCTTTGTATTTTTAATCCCTCATTTTTAAAACTATCATAAAATATGTTTTTGTTATATTCTGTGAAATTGTCAAAGGATTTATTTTACTCTTCTTGAAGATAAAATCTTGTAATTATTTATGGACTCACATGGTTTCTTTCATCAATTTGTTCAAAAGATTTTCCTTTCAATGCTATTTTCCCAACTGAAAATGGCTGAAATTGCAGTCAGATTTTTCATTAAAAACATAATGGTTACATCTTTATAAGTGTTGGCATAAATTTGCCATTAAAAATGGAATATGATTTAATTAATTTGCCTTTTGTGCTTCTTCAGTCCTTGGTTTATTAAAGTTTTGCCAGTTGAAAACACAGTAACAAAATACTTTGCAGGAAGGTTTGCATCCGGAGGACTCCGTTGAATATGTTCATCATGAGTTAAAATATGTTTATCTTGACATTTTTACCATTATTTCATTATAGTATTACATAATTGAAAGCCTTGAGTAGTAGAAGTGAATCTTGATAGAATATGACGGTCATTTTTCTCTATATTAAATACTTCATGTTCCTGTCCAGGAAAAATAAGAGAAGGCTTTGGTGTAACAGGGTATTTATGACTATTCCTTGATTCTAGAGAAAGCATTTATTAATTCCCTGTTTGGGACTATTCATAATACCTTAGTAATTATTGATATCAAACAGACACACGATGATTTAGTACTAAAAAAGACCTAATTTGGATGCAGCTTATTTTAATATTGATAATAGTGATAACTGAACTATGAAGTTGAACTGAAATTTATATTATTTATGCTTCTGAACAACAGATTTGCTTGGCAACTGTTTTGAAAGTGAAATGTGTTTTAGGCATTTAGAAAACAGATTATCTAAGTACTTTGTCAGAACTCAAGTATATATTGAAAGCAAAGCACTCATTGCAAATGAATTTTTCATATTTTTCAAATCTGATTTGATTTGGTAACGATTTTTAAGCTTAGAACCTCATTGCATATTTTAAATTAATTTACTGACTACATATGAATTACAGAGTAGAAGAGTACTAGGGATGTAGATCAGAGGAATAAAATGTGAGCTACTTCTTGATTTTGGAGAGGACATAGGGATTCACATTTAATATTTCACATCTAAACAATATTAGCAAGCATGTTTTCAGACACTAAATTAATGGCTTTTAGGAAAAGGAGGAGCGGTAGTTATGTTTTAATGAATGGTTAGGTTTACTTACATAGATAAGAAAGTAGATAAATTCCAGACAGAGAAAAAGGCACAAAAAGATTTTGGGATGGAATTGTCCATACAACCCTGGGAAAGACAACCTAGTTCAAATACAGGGCTCGTGTTAGATAAGGGCTTGGTGTTAAGGTTAGACTGCCAATATGGAGCCAATCTCTGAAGAGCAATGAAAACCAGTCACAGTGGATAGATAGGACTTTATTCTGGACATGGTTTAAAAGTCAGTGAAGATATTTAAGAAGAGACGTCAAATGATGAATATATAGAAAGTTTATGTGGTAGACGTACAGTGTGGATTTGATGAGGGGAGATAGAAAAATCATTTAAGAGTCTACTGTAATTTCAGGTTCTGTGATGAAGGCTTGGACTGGAATCATGGCAAAAAGATCGGAGATGTTTCTAAATTAGAGAAACAAATTTGGTGACTCGTATATATGAGACATCTATGAAAAAAAGAAAGGACAATCTGAAATGACTAAAGATTTTTTTGAAAACTAAAAATTACGTTTCATTAAAATGAATAAGAGATTGGGTATTGAAATATTCTGGAATATTAATTGAACAATGATTAGTTTAGAGCATGTTTAATTTATTGGGAAGTGATAAATAATTTATCCCTTAAGAAACTATTCATATTGTGGATTATGTACACCTTTGGCTCTCTCATATGTTCTCAGATTCACATTCAATGTTTGTACTTTGGTTTGCCTTTGAGTATTTAGTCCTCTTCAACCTCATACAGTATATCCCCAGAGTAATCTGCATCAAAATGATCTCTGTCACCTCTGTCTGACAGTTCTTTCTTACTACTACTCTCTGCCCTACTGTGAATATTCAATGGATATTTTATGTGGAACTTAGTAATATAATAAATCATTTCTTCAGAATTTGGGGGATGCTGTTTAGTCATTAATTTCAATAATTTCTCAATATAAACTCTACTAGATTTTTACATGTATTTTCTCAGATTGAACGAGCTAAAACTAGTATTATCCAAAACTAACTTCCACGTGATCCTTGGTGCTCCTTATAATCTCCTCTGTGACTAACTAATGTGTGGGGACTCCAGTCACAAGGATCACATTGTCTGTTACCTACATACCTTAGCATATTTCTCTTTTTTATTTTTACTCTTACCACTAATGGTGATAACTCAGAAGGAATGGGGTACAAAGAAAAAGTGAAAGAATAAGTAGCATAAATAACTACCTAGTATTTACATTTTGTTTGATGGTGAATTTTGCTGTCCTGCATTGTCAGTAGAATACTTCATCTCATTCTTTTTTTTTTTGTCTTTTGTCTTTTGTCGTTTTGGGGTCGCACCCATGGCATGTGGAGGTTCCCAGGCTAGGGGTCTAATCGGAGCTACAACCACAGCAACACGGGATCTGAGCCACATCTACAACCTACACCATAGCTCACGACAAGGCCAGGGATCAAAACTGCAACCTCATGGTTCCGAGTCGGATTCGTTTCCACTGAGCCACCAGGGGAACTCCTACTTCATCTCATTCGAATTTTATGCTGATATTTATGGCCATGAAAAACACTTAGCCAACAGAAAATAATTTACCATTTTAAACAAAGCAGGACAGTGATTCTTAAGAGCACTAATAAAGTATGAATCCCTTAGGATTCTTATTGTTATCAGCTTATTAAGAAGCTGATAATTATTGAGTGCCTACTCTGTGTGAGACATTATAAGATTTAAAACAAAAATATATTTTATCAGTTCATTCACATTTTTGAGCACATATTTGACAATTTCCAACCTTATGCTTATGTACATTATGATCTAGATGAGAAAGAACTTAAGTAATGAAAAACAATATATAATCGAATTCTAAATTGTTACATTTTGGAATAATAAAGATTTAAATAGAATTGCGATGGTCATTCTCAAAGTATAGACTAAAAATTATGATAAGGAAAATTTCAATGCACAGATTATCAAAAGATATTTCAAAAATTCTAAGAATCTAAAATTTAATCTTGGATACAGCAACTAGATTAAACTATCCTAAATTAAAATTTAAACAGAATTTTGAGTTGTAGTTTGAATAATTACAGCAAAATCCTTAGGTAAATAAATTTTATATTATGTTTTATTTTTATTTATTCTAGAAAATGTATTCTTATTTTTATTTGTTCTATTTTTATTTAGCATCCTGGATATAGTGTTATATATGATAGTAAACTTTTGGAAATCATATATGATAAATATGTTATTTTCAAAGGGAAAACTGTAGAACATAAATGGTATTAAGCTAAATAAAGTTTCCTTATATTAGAGGACTTTAACTGAAAAGTAACTATTTCATATAGGTATACTAGTTGAAAAGAAGAGTATATAAATTTCATGTGATATTTAGGACTAATAACTGGAATTTAGCATGGAGAATACTGAGAATTCACTAATTATGCATCAATCGAGTATTTCAGATTCTGAATAAAATATAAGTAGCTTAACACAGTTGGAAAGGGGAACAAAGTCTACCATAGCAAAAATAAAAAAGCTCTCTCTTGTGACAAGCGACACTACCTTTGCAAGATGCAAAACAATTACGAATGGTAGCAAAAACAAAGACATTTCAGCTCTCAGGCATTCTCACTTTGGAATGAAGCCAAGAAATTATTAATCTTTATCACAACCTATTTCCTTTTCCTGTTTACACAATACAATGAAGGGATACAACCTAGTATGAGACTACATTATGCTAAATTTGGAAGAAGGAAGCTGGCCACATATCTGTTTGTGGAGAAATTAGCCAAAACAGAAAGCTGAAGAAATTCCATAGGCAATGACTCAGTGAATGGTGCAGCAGTTCATTCTAGGCTAGTTCCAATTTTAGAATATAGTCTGCTAGACAGATTTTTTTTCCCTTCCAATTCATGTTGGCATTAGTTAATTAAGGCCAAACTTAGCACTTGATGTTTCTGAGGAAATGCAGTATTTTTTCCTCCTTGAAGTCACCTTATGTTCCTATGCTTCTTAGAGCTAATTATTATTAATTTATTGTTAATTATCAGTAATATTTCTTTGAAATGTATCAGATGCCATGACATACTAGTAGACAAAAGGATGTCATATACTTATTATTTTTGCCTCACTTTCCAAAAAGGTTAAGTAAAACTTGTTTTTCTATTTTTTTCTTTGAAGATTCACTTTCCCATGGGCATGTCATATTTATGTACTTAGAAAGCAATAGGACTTAGGACCGTCTTTAAATTTGGCTACCTTGAAAATGAAGAAACCTAGGCTAGATAGAGTACTTTCCTAGATAACAGAGAGCTGGCTTATGGAAAGGAAGAAAGGATAAATTCATTTGGAAAAAAAAAAAAAGATGTTCATTATCTGTTACTAAATTAGTCTTTGTAGTTATCAATCTTGCTTATTAATCTTGTATTTTTTTTTTCTTTTTTGGTTGCCCCTCAGCATATGGAGTTCCTGGGCCGAGGATCAAATCGGAACCACAACTGCAGCTTATGCCACTGCCATGCCAGATCCTTAACCCACTGTTTGGGGCCAGAATAGAACCCGTGTCCTAGTGCTCCAGAGATGCTGCCGATCCCGTTGCACCACAGTGGGAACTCCAGTCTTGCATATATTTTACAGCACATTATAGTTTGTTTTTAGCAGACTCTATATACAACTTTGAGTCTTTAGATGAGACCTTTAAAATTTGGTGATTTGTATTATATTTAACTTTTATTGAATTATAATTGATATACAGTATTATGTTGGTTTCAGGTATACAACACGGTGATTTGATACTTTTATACATTATGAAATGACCACCAAAATAAGTCTAGTTACCCTCTGTTCACCATACAGAGTTATTACAATATTATCATCTATATTCCCTATGCTATACATGACATCCTTGTGACTTATTTACCTTATAGCTGGAAGTTTATATCTCTTAATCCCCTTCACCAGTTCTGCCTGCCCTCTACCCACCACCCCTCTGGCAACTACCAGTTTGTTTTTGATAGTCCTTTTCACTACTAAATATATGTACCAAATCTACTAAATATTGTAAAGACTCACTGCATAGGATATTGTTTGCAAAGTGATTCTGATTGTCTTTTATCATACATTCTTTTGGGCCCAAAAAATCCTCAAAGATTAAATGTTACTTGGATGTACAAAAATAGTTGAGGATTCTTCCCCAAACAGAAAGAAAAATAAGATTTAAACAGCAAAAACATAAGTTAAGTTGGCTCTATAGCCAAGTGTTTTGTCTTTTCCTAAGTGTCTCTGGTTTACTGTATCTGTATAAAAGCACAGTGGTGATTTTGAAACATGTCCAATATTTTCCAGTTAGAGTTAGCAATATAAAAATCTATAAAAATAGATGTTATTGAAGCATTGATCATATGTCTATCTAATACCATTTGGCTTTTAGAAATTCCATGAAGATAGTAGGAAGTGAAGAGAAAACTTTTCCAAATTTAGGCCTGCCTATGAAATGCCAAAATGTGGTCAAATTGGATGCTATTATTATTATACACGATGGATAATAATAGTGATTGGTGCTTCCACCTACTTCTACTCCAGACAGTTTAAAAGTATTTTAAAACTAAACGTGAGCATTTGATCCATGCCATTATAGTTGATAATTCATTTTTTATTTTCCGTTGCAAGATCAATCCATTTTTGAATTCAATAAACATTCAGATAACAACCTATAGCTTGTTAGTTTTGAAACTATATTGTGTATTTTAGTTATTCCTTGCTTTAGGTCTTAAGCTACCATATAGCTTAAGTAACTGGCTCTATGAAGCATTTTATTTGTAAATTTTATTATTTTTTATATTGTAATTGAAACATGTATTACAAACAGATCATAAGAATATATAACTACATGAATTTAAAAAAAGAATACATATATGTAATCACTACCCAGATCAAGAACTAGAATATGATTAGAATCTAAAATTTCCCCCATCTTTTCTGCCAGTCACTGCTATCCTGAACCAAAAAATGCTATCTTGACTTCTAAAACCATTGATGAAGCTTTTTGTATGTTTTTGGTTATTTTTTTAATTAATTGAGATAAAATTCATATAGCGTAAAATTCATGGTTCTAAACATTTTAAAGTGTAAAAATAGTGGGTTTTAGTACATTCACAATATTGTGCAACCGTCACTATTTCCAGAACATTTCATCATCCAAAAAGAAACCGTATACCCTTTAAGCAGCAATCCCCCCTTCCTTCCATGCCCTAGAAACAACTAATTTATTTTCTGCAGCTATGGATTTGACTATTACACATATTTCATGTGAACGGAATTATACAATATGCGACCTGTTGTGGCTAGATTATTTTGTTTAATATAATATTGTTTTCAGTGTTGATCTATGTATGCTCATCATGTATATTGTATCAGTACTTCATTCTCTTTATGGCCGAACAATGTTGCTTTTATGGGTATAACCACATTTCGTTTATTCATTAATCAGTTGATGGACACTTGGGTTGTCTCTAAGTCTATTATGAATAATGCTACTGTGGACATTTGTGTACAACTTTTTGTGTGAATATATTAAAACCACAGATTAGTTTTGCTTATTTTCAAGATTTACAGTGTGTATTCCTTTTGTGTTTGACTTATTTTACTCAACACTTTGTACAATTCAGCCATAAGATTGCATGTACAAATAGTTCATTTTTTCTTGTCACACAGAATTCTATTGTATTCCTATATCATAATTATTTTTACAGTCTGTTTATGGGCATTAATGTTTTCAGGTTTGGGCAAGTATTAATTATGCTGCATTTAACATTCAAATATATCTTCTATTCATTTCTATTATATATATATCTAGGAATAGAGCTTGGTATGTCTAGTTTTAGTTACTACTGTCAAACAGTTTTCAAAGGTTCTTGTACTAATTTATGCTCCTACTAGCAGTTATGAAAGTTCTAGTTACCCCTCAACCTCACCAAAACATGGTAATGTTTGACTTTTTCCATTAGAATGTTTGCCATTCTAGGAGGTGTTTACTGGAATATTTCTCAACTAATATTAGGAATTATTGCATAGAAGAAAACATTTTAAAATTTTAGATGTAAAATTTACTTTAAAGCTACTTTATAGTGAATTTCTAGAAGTTTCAGTGTTTGAGGGAAATAGAATGCCAAAGAAATGCATATTATGTACCTTTGGTAATTAATGAGTATCACATTGCTAACTGACATAGTGACATTTTAACTGTATTTCTATACGTTGCTGCTATTAATTCATATTGATAAAGTGTTTAAATACAAATTATTGGAGAAATATGGAGATACTGTTGCATTTGGCTTGTGGTTTAAAATTTACTTCTAAGATTAGGAGAAAAACAGCAATTTTACATGGAACGGTTGGAATATGCACATAGTTTTCCACATATTTCTATGTGATGGAAATGTTTTCATGTTATTATACAACACATAGTTTGCTTAAAAATATTATCTCTTCACCTTGGCATCTCTATATGGAAGCCCCTAAAATTACAAAAATGTGGAAACCAAACATCGAGTCAGAAATATAACATGTAAGACATTTTCATATGTCGACTGAAAACACATACACACACACACAGTTGAGAATTAACTTTTATTCTGGGGCCTTGCTGACAAGTATAGCCCAGGATAGGGCCTCTCAGATAGTTCTGAGAAACTGTTTCAGAGAGGTGAGGGAGGAATTAGGATATACAGTTTTGCTTTAAAACAAACAAGTAATTGAAGATCAAAAAATCACTACTAATCACAGAAAACGGAAATCTCAAGTTAACAATTTTAGTGCCCTTCTATGTATGGCAAGATGCAAGAGTCTGGACTCATTGACATTATTCCTTTCATATGCATTTTTGCTATCTAGGGCCATAATCCTTTTATTTTTATTTTTTCTGTTTTTAGGACCGCACCCGTGGCATATGGAGTTTCTCAGGCTAGAGGTCAAATCAGAGCTGTAGCTACTGGCCTACACCACAGCCATAGCAATGCCAGATCTGAGCCATATCTGCAACCTACATCACAGCTCATGGCAACAATGTATCCTTAACCCACTGAGACCAGGGATTGAACCTGGGTCTTCATGGATGCTAGTCAGATTTGTTTCTGCTGAGCCATGATGAGAATGCCCATAATCCTGTTTTTCTCCATCCTGAATTCCTCCCAGGTCATACTTTCAGGGATGGTTGCAGTGACTGAATGCTTGATGACAGGTATTACCATAGTGGCAGGCAACATTCTTTGTTTACTAAAAGAGCAGGCAACATTTTTTTTGTCAGTAGCACCTTCTCTTGGCTATAAATTCAACCAAGATTTGAGGCACTTCCTGTCCGATTTGTCCTACAACACTATCAAGTCTCATTCCTTCTGCTTGTAGGCCTGTCAATGTGCTAAGTTTTGGATTAAGCCCTATTGCTTGTTTTACTAGTCCATTATGATCCTGGAAATATTTTCCCTTATTTCTTCTTTCCATATCTAGAGTTGTACTATTATAATTATTCTATGTAGAGTTTATATATATATATATATATATAATCAACTGCCTCAGGATATTTAGCCATCATTCATTTTGTGGAGGCCTGGTTACAAATTTGGTAATGCAAGAGACAACAAAATAGACAGAATATAAGTAATACAGCTAGTAACATTAATAAGTCATAGTAGAGCAGAGAGGCACAAGGCATAAATAATATGAAAACAAAAGAGGACAAATTAGGACAGTTATTAGTATCTAGTTGTAATCTGGTCAAAATATGGGATGTTTGGCTGACAGGGTCCTGCTTTAAAGCACAGAGAACTCTACCCAATATTCTGTGATAATATACATGGGAAAGAATCTGAAGAATGGATTTATGTATATGTATAAATGAATCACTTTAGTGTACAGCAAAAATTATCATAATATTGTAAATAACTATTCTTTAATAAAACTATAAAAATGAAAAAAGAATCAATGAAGAACCAGTTACAGAAGCCAAATTCCGGAGGGATCAGGTCAAATCTTCATTTACAAAGGTATACTTTGTCAACTTATTGTAGGTCATAGTTAACATAAGAGAAAGGTTTTCTGGAAAACAAAGATTAAACGGTGGTATATATTTTTTTATTTTTACAAAAGGTGGTATATTTCAGAAAAAAAGTCATAAAATTGTAACTCATATTTATCAATTCATTCAGCCCCATGCAATTAATTCCTGTTGAGCTGGAAGGTCATCAGGTTTTCCACTAGAGTTTTGTAATTTCTTAACCAGTCCAGTGGTATTATCTAAAAGTTATTAGAAAATTATATTATTCGAAGTCCCTTTTATGAATCCTCTTGAAGTTCTTCATTTCATAAAAGCATCAGAGTAAAATAATGTTTGTTTATAAATAAAAAAAGACAAAATGCCATGGTTAAAAATCTGATTAGAATGCAATTGTGGAGAAACTTGGTTATTTCTGTAAAATACAGCATTTTAAGACACTAACTAGAATGATGGCTGATAACATTGCACCAGAATATATCAGATTTTTAGGAATTCCATATAAATTTTGGAGTATCTATATTAATAACATTTACTCACACAATATAATGTAAGAATGTTTTATCACTACTTATTTGACAATGTTTCCCATGAAATTTGACATACCCAATAAACCTAATTAGTTTAATATTTCTCCTTAGGATGTTTCAGGGACCCTTTGAAGCAGCCTAAAGTTAGCTGGAGGTCAGAAGAATCTTAATTAGAGTTTGATATTTGGGAAATTTTCAAAGATATGTAAGAATGTTTCTGAAAAACTTGGTCATAAAAGATGCAGACTATTGCCTTTGGAATCGATAGGCAATGAGACCCTGCTGTATAGCACTAGGAACTATGTCTAATCACTTGTGATGAATCTATACATGTATGTGCAACCAGGTTACCACGCTGTATAGTAGAAAATTGACAGAACACTGTAAACCAGCTATAATGGAAAAAATAAAAATCATTGTATAAATAAAAAATAAATAAATAATACTGTGGGGGGGGGAGAAAAACTTGGTCAAATAGGATCACAGGTCACTGTGAAGCAATACAATACTTATTCATTCAGCCAAAGTGACAATAAAATATTTTAAGGCAAATAAAGATCCTTTAGAAGGCAGACAATCACTGTCTGTTATCAAAAGTAACTCAACAGCCCACTAAAAATGTTCTCTTAACAGAGAGAGAAAACAAAACTCTGATCCTGTACCAGCCCACCCTCAATAACAAAATTCATTTACCTAATTAAATGCAATCCACTCCCAGCCTGACCTTGTAAAAAACTTTTCTTAGGGTTCTCTTTTACAAACCTACAACTTTTTGTATGAATATTAGTTTATCCCTTATTTTCTTTCCCATCTGGAAATAACAAGAATCAGGACAAAATCACTTTCT
This sequence comes from Catagonus wagneri, assembly GCA_004024745.2. Classification (NCBI taxonomy): domain Eukaryota; kingdom Metazoa; phylum Chordata; class Mammalia; order Artiodactyla; family Tayassuidae; genus Catagonus; species Catagonus wagneri. The sequence goes on from PVHT020000028.1 coordinate 1,318,655, forward strand.
TTTCCTTTAAAAATGTATTTCCAGTCCTTATACCTTCTTTTGCTGAAAATACACATCCTATTTTTCTTGCATACTGAAATGTTTCCCTTATTATCCCAGTAGTTTTAATGACATATGTTACAATCTGAACCCTTAGAAGACAATCTCTAGCAAAAACTGTCCTGTAAGTAATTGTGAATGCTTTGTCATATAAGAATTTCCTGATTGGCAAATTTAGGAATATTCCACAACCTCTAGAAACAATAGCGTATTTTCTACCTCAGTGTGGTACAAAACATGTGTTTAATAAACATCTTTAGTTTCCATCTCATAATGAGACAAAACTAGGTAAACTCAGATCTGTTTAGCAGTCAGTGTTCCAGTATTTTATTTTATTTGAAATTAACTTGATATTTAATGAATTCCATAATTTAACGTAGCAAAACTCTAAAGTTTCAAGTTATCAGAACTCTTTAGAAATTATTTTAGACACACTCAAAATGTAAATATTCTTAAAGTGTTCACTTGAAAACTCTTCTATCATCTTTATTTCATAACTGAAGAAAATATCATTATACCAAGTTAATTTTCTTGGGTGACAAAGTCAGAAATAATATAAACTTATTGACCTACAGTAAACCTTGTTACAATAAAAGACATACTTGTGTTGATTAAACCAATGAGCTTAAGCTATCTTTAATACCAGATAATAATTTAATATTATATATTTCTTAGATCATGTGACCTGAAGTTCATTCATGCCAGTTATATTTAGAAATGTGCTTACTCTTAACACACACATATGCTTTCTTATAAATTTAATTTTGATAAATTTATTCAGTGGTCAAGACATATGTATAGTGTGTACACACAGACATATAAACAGACAAAACTAGAGATTTCATAGCTACACTCTAACACTTAGTTGTGAATAAGGTATTATGATATAAACTTACTAGTTTATAAAAAACGGACTAAGTTAAATATATTTGCTTAGATGATTAAAGCTTTACTATTTATGAAAAGAGCTTAAGATTTGTATTTGCACTTGATAAATCCTTAAGGAAGCTGTGAATTAGATTTGGGGTGAAGGAGTCTTTCCAGGAGTTTGAATTTTAAAAGGCTGCTGTCTCTAGACTTTCCTTCAGCTTTATTTTTTATGTTAAATAATCTAACATTAATTAATCAATTTTTATTAGCATCTGTAAGACTTATTGAGGTGAAGCCAAGACCACAAATAAGTCTTCGCAAACTATTTTTGTTATTATTTGTTTAACCTAAAGTAGATCTCGTTACCTGCTATACATATACATATATACATATATATATGCACACATATATATAATTCACCTATTTTTTTTCTTATTCCTTTTTCCTTTTTTGGGGAGGATTTCTGGGGCCACACCCATGGCATACAGAATTTCCCAGGCTAAGAGTCAAATCTGAGCTATAGCTGCCAACTTACACCACAGCCAAAGCAATGCCAGATCCAAGCCGCATCTGCAACATACACCACAGCCCATGGCAATGCCGGATCCTTAACCCACTGAGCAAGGCAAGGGATCAAACCCACTACCTCATGGTTCCTAGTCCAATTCGTTTCTGCTAAGCCGTGATGGGCACTCCTATTCTGTTTTATTCTATTTAAAAGAAGTGCTGGGAATAACTCACTAAATTTATTGCATGAATATGTTAATTTCTTATTGCTGTATATCAAATTACCACAAATTTCAGAGATTAAAACAACATCCATTTATTATCTCACATTTTTGTAGGTCAAAAGTCAAGGTACAATATGAATAGGCTGTCTACTCAGAACTCAAAAGGATAAAATCAGTCTCATCTGTAGGCTCTTGGAAAGACTCTATGTTGTTGGTAGAATCCAGTTCTTTGCAGGTGTAGGACTGAGGTCTCTACTCTCTTCCTGGCTGTTGGCCAATATCACTCTCAGTTCTTAGAGGCTGCCTACCATTCCCTGTCACATACCTCCTTTGATAAGCCAACAATGGATAATCTCCCTTATGTGGAATATTCTCACAGTTCAAATCTCTAACTTCAGGAAAAGATCCCATCCCTTTTGTTAAGGTATCACTTTATTAGATCAGGTTTACCCTGGGTAATCTTCCTTTCTCATTCACTTGTACAATGTTATATAATGTAATCATGAGGTTCAAATCCATCATAACCACAATCTCTGAAATTATGCATGGCTTTCACACAAGAAGGGAGGAATTTAAGAGGATATTTTAGATTCCTGTCTACCACATTATAGACTCAAAAATCGAGATCTCTTCCATATGCAAAATACACCCACTTCATTCCAATATCCCCAAATATTTCATCTCATTACATTTAAATCAACATTTCATCCAAATGGCATCAGCTAGAGAGCAAATTCTCTTCTAAATCATGTAACCTTGGTAGGCCTTCATAGGTTTCACTGGTATTCACTCCATTTGGCAAAAGCCACACCCAAAAGTAGTTTTGAAAATAACAGCTTTATCATCTTTGACTTTTCTTATGTCTCAGAGATAGAGGTGGCCTGTAAGATTCCCAGAGACCCTCTGGTTTAGTTGAGACCTATGAGGTACACCATTCACCCCCTAAAAGATATTTGTGTATAACTAAATACTGACATTTTTGTTCATTTGAGGTTTTGGGGAAGTTATACAGCCACACACCTCTAACTCTATGCCACACTTTTGGAAACAATCTCTTAATTTTAGTAGATTTTACCATCTGGAAAGACTAAGAATTTTCAAAAATATTTATACCTGCTTTCACTATGTTGACAGACATTTTCCTCTTAACCAAGTTTTGTCAGGCACTTGTCAGTATTCCTCTCAACTTGGCTTCAAACTTGGCCTATAAGGACTTGAACAAATACTAATATATTTTCTAATACCTCACGTACCTGGTGTTACTGAATGTAAGTCTGTGTGCCCTATGCACAATGAGAAAAAACAATAGCAAAACATTGGAGTTTGGCCTCACTTCATTTGGCAAATGGACACGCATTTGGTAAAAACTATGGTGATTGTGGTAGGACATCTGTGCCCCTGGCTGATCAACTCTAGCCAGAGGCAACTTTTTCTCAAGTTCTCATTAGCTGTCAGAGGTCATTTTGCTGCAGGGAATTGGGAGGGACTCTCCTTGACAGGTGCCAGCCACCCCATCTTATAAGGCTATTTGGAGCAGAAAAAACATCCACTTTTGAGTGGTTTGGGAGTAGGTTGCTCCAGCTTGAACAGGCTAGGATTTTCTTCATTCTATTTGGGCTGCTACCACTGGAGGAAGAGAGCCACTTTGGATCTGTTCCCTCTTTTTATTTTTTTAAATTTTTATTAGTATATAGTTGATTTACAATTTTCCTTCAGTTTCTACTGTATAGCAAAGTGGTATAGTCATACATAAATATATACATTATTTTTTTCACTAACTTCCATCATGTTTGAACCCAAGAGATTGGACATAATACCTTGTGCTGTAAGCAGGACCCCATTCCAAATGTAACAGCTAGAATCTACCAACCCCAAATTCCCTGTCCATCCCACTCTCTCCCCCCTCAACACCTCCCTGGCAAACAGAAGTCTGCCTTCCATGTCCACGATCTATTTCTGTTTTGTAGATAGAATCATTTGTGCCATATTTTAGATTCCACATATGTGATATCATATGGTGTTTGTCTTTTTCTTTCCAACTTACTTTACTCAGTATGAGAATTTCTAGATGCATCCATGTTGCTACAAATGGCGTTATTTTATCCATTTTTATGGCTGAGTAGTATTTCACTGTGTATAAGTACCACTTCTTCTTAATCCATTCATCTTCCAATGGACATTTGAGTTGTCTCCCATGTCTTGTCTATTGTGAACGGTGCTGCAGTAAACATGGGGATACATGTATCTACTTGAATGAAAGTTTGTTCAGATATATGCCTAGGATTGGGATTGATTGACAATATGATAGTTCTATATTTAGTTTTCTGAGGACCCTCCATACTGTTTTCCATAACAGTTGTACCAAATTACATTCCCACCAACAGTGAAGAAGGGTTCCCTTTTCTCCATGCCTTCTCCAACATTTGTTATTGGTTGACTTATTAATGATGGCCAAGTGTGAGATGGTACCTCTTCTGATTTGTATTTCTCTAATAATAAGTAACGTTGAGGATTTTTCATGTGACTGCTGGTCATCTGTATATGCTTTTTGTAGAAATGTCTATTTAGGTCTTCTACCAATTTTCAGATTGGGTTGTTTTGTTACTGTTGTTGAGTTTTATGAATTGTTTGTATATTTTGGAGATTAATCTGTTGTGAGTTGAATCATTTGCAAACATTTTTCTCGCATTTTCTGGGTTGTCTTTTCATTTTTAAAATGGTTTCCTTTGCTGTTTAAAAGTTATTGAGTTTAATTAGTTCCCATTGGTTTATTTTTGTTATTAATGTCTTTATTCTAGGAGGTGAATCAAGCGAGCTGTTGCTGTGATTTATGTCAAGGAGTGTTTTGCCTATGTTTTCCTCTAGAAGATTCATAGTATATACCCTTACATTTAGATCTTTAATCCACTTTGAGTTTATTTTTGTGTATCTTGTGTACGGTGTTAGAAATTTCATTCTTTTCCATGTATCTTTCCAGTTTTCACAGTACCACTTATTGAAGTGACTATGTTTCCTCCACTTTATATTCTTGCCATCTTTGTTTTAGATTAGTTGACCATAGGTGCTTGGGTTTATTTCTGAAATTTCTCTTTTGTTCCATTGATCTATATTTCTGTTTCTGTGCCAGTATCATATTGTTTTGATGACTGTAGCTTTGAAATATAGTGTGAAGTCAGGGAACTTGATACCTCCAGATCTGCTTTATCTTTTCCATATTGCTTTGGATATTCAGGGTCTTTGGTGTTTCCAAATAAACTTTAATTTTTTTTCTAATTCTGTGAAGAATGCCATTGGTAATTTGATAGGGATTGAATTGAATCTATAGATTGTCTTGGGAAGTACAGTCAATTTGATATGAATTCTTCCAATCTAAGAGCATGGTATATATTTCTATCTGTGTTGTCTTTGATTTCTTTCATTAGCATCTCATAGTTTTCAGCATACAAGTCTTTTGTCTCTTTAGGTAGGTTCATTCCTAGGTATTTTATTCTTTCGATGAGATGGTAGTTGGGATGGCTTGCTCAATTTCTATTTCTGATATTTCACTGTTAGTATATAGAAATACAATCAATTTCTGTGTATTAATTTTGTATCCTGCAACTTTAACAAATTCATTGATGAGCTTTTTAGATTTTCTGGTAATGTCTTTAGGATTTTCTAGGTAGAGTTTCATATCATCTGCAAAGAGTGATTGTTTTACTTCTTCTACAATTTGGATTCCTTTTATTTTGTTTTCTTCCCTGATTGCCATGGCTAGGACTTCCAAAACTATGTTGAGTAATAGTGGTGAAAGTGGACTTCCTTGCCTTGTTCCTGATCTTAGCAGAAATGCTTTGAGATTTTCAACATTGAGAATGGTACTAGCTGTGGATTTGTAACATATGGCTTTTACTCTGTTGAGGAAAGTTCGCTCTAAACCCAATCTCTGGAGAGATTTAATCAATAATAGGTGTTGTTGCATCTATAGAGATAATCATGCAGTTTTTATTTTTCAGTTTTCTGATGTGGTGTATCACAATGTTTGATTCATGGATATTGAAGAATCCTTGCAAACCTGGGATATGGTTTGCTAATATTTTTTAATGATTTTGCATCTATATTCATCAATGATATTGACCTGTAATTTTCTTTTTCATGTGGTAACTTTGGTTTTGTTATCAGGGTGATAGCGGCTTTGAAGAATGAGTTTGGGAGTTTGCCATCTTCAGCTATGTTTTGTAAGAGTTTCAGAAGAATAAGTTTTAATTCTTCTCTGAATATTTGGTAGAATTCATCTACGAACCCATCATGTCATGGACTTTTCTTTTTCTGAAGTTGTTAATTCATCCTTTCAATTTCAGTGCTTGTGATTAATTTATCCATATTTTCTATTTTTTCCTGGTTCAGTTTTGGTAGGTTACACCTTTGTAAGAATCTGTCCATTTCTTCTAGGTTGTCCATTTTATTGGTATACACTTGATCATAGTAGTCTCTTATGATAGTTTGTACTTCTGTGGTGTCAGTTGTACTTTCTTGTGTTTGATTTCTAATTTTATTGATTTGAATGCTCTCCTTTTTTTTCTTGATGAGTCTGGTTAAAGATTTATCAATTTTGTTGATCTTTTCCAAGAAACAACTTTTGGTTTCATTGATCTTCCATATTGTTTCCTTTGTCTCTATGTCATTAATTTCAGCTTTAATCTTTATATTTTTCATTCTACTAATTTTGGGCTTTGTCTGCTCTTCCTTCTTTAGATGTTTTAGGTGTAAGAATAGGTTGCTTAGCTGAGTTTTTCTTCTTTCTTGAGATAAGATTTTAATGCTATAAACTTCCCTCTCAGAACAGCTTTTGCTATGTCCCAAAGGTTTTGGATTATTTTATCTTAGTTGTCCTTTGTCTCTGAGTATCTTTTGTTTTCCACTTTGATTTCTTCAATGATCCATTTGTCTTATAGTAGCATATTATTAAGCTTCTAAGCATTTGTGTTTTTGGTTATTTTTTCTTTTGGTTGATTTCTAGTCTCAGAGTATTTTGGCCAGAGAAAATGCTTGAAACGATTTCATTTTTGTTAATTTAACAAGGCTAGAAGTATCAAGATGGTGGAGGAGTAAGATGTTGCACTCACCTTCTCCCACAAACACATAAAAAAATCTATATGTAGAATGATTCACACAGAATATCTACTGAATGCTGACAGAAGAAATAAAACCTCCCAAAAGGGCAAGAAACCCTTCACATAACTGGGTAGAACAGGAGAAAAAAAGAAAGACAGAAAAGGAATCAAGATGTGACTAGCACTCTGAGAAGGAGCTGTGAAAGAGAAAAGGAACCCACACCCTGGGAAGCCACCTAACCAACAGAGATCAGCCAAGATGGAGGGACCTCAAAGTCACTGAGAAAAGCACAGAATCTGGACTGAGGAGTGTAAAGCAGAGTGATAGATGCACAGATCAATTGTACCACCACCCTGGATAACACAGTGAGATGCTTTGGCAGGGGCTGAGTGCTGAGACTCAGTATCTGGAGTTCAGTTCCAGGGAGAAGATTAGGCTTGGCTGTGTGGAGACAGGCTGAGAGGATAGGGAGCGGTGTGCCATGGACTGGTGAGCAGAACTCCACAGCTGGGGGAACCCTGGAGGAGGTCTGGTCCTGAAGGAGAAGCCAAGAGCCATTGTTGGGGAGGGTGAGAGGATGAGGGGCAGACTGCCAAGGAATCTCTTTCCCTGTACATGCACAGGCTCTCAGAGTGTGTGGTGCCTCTGGTGCAGCTAGGGGTGGTTAGAGGCCACTTATTTGTGGTACAGGAGACCAGGCATCTCTTGTGCAGGCTATGGGTGGCCAGGCACCTCTTGTGTGGGCTAAGTACGGTGGGGGCTAAGTGTCATGTGGAACCTCTTGTGTGATCTACAGGCAGTGCGAACAAACCTCAGCAGTGATCTCAGAAACCAGAGTGGGGCAGAGCCTGCCACCACTAGGGTCTGTGAACAGGCTCCACCTGCAGCCTCAGTCAGCTCTGAAGTGGACAAAAAAAGTGGGACTACAACTGAGCACCACCCATTGATGCTCTCATTCAGCTGAGGACACACCAGCCCTGCTGCTGCCACAGCCACATGCTCAAGGCAGCACCCACACATGCTTAATCACTGTCACTTCCCAGGACCCTGCAACTAGGAGCAGCCTGTGCAGCACTTTCTGCATGCGCTAAGTGGGATGGAGTGCTTTTTGCATGATTTACAGGTGAAGGAGTAAACAACCACAGTTATCTCTGACTCCAGAGGTTGGTGAGGCAAGCCACCACTAGGATTCCATGAACAGCCACCACTTGTGGTCCCAATCACTTTAGAGGGCACACAGAGGATGGCATTGAGACCAAACACCCCTCTTTGTTTTCTTTAACTCCCCTGGGAAATCACACACCCTGCACTGCTACTGTCAAATGCTCAGGGCACTGCCTAAATCTGCCTGAGGCTCATTAGCACTTTCCAGGGCCCTGTAACTAGGAGTAGTCTGTTCTACCTTCCTGAAGGTCCTTGCTACTTTCAAGAGCCCAGCAACCTGGCACTGACCACTAGCCTGTCTTATGCCTCCTCCCTGAGAAAACACTGAGAACCTTATCAAGGGGATATACTACTCAAAATGAAGAAAGAGACAGCAAATATCCAAACTCCCACACCAAAAATAAAGAGTAACCTCACGCAAAATACAAAGGGGCACTATTGCATAGAATTAGTGCTCCCAGACTACATTTTGCTTTCCATAAACTCACAGAAAAACAATATATAAGCAAGATGAATAAGCTCAGGAACCATTCCCAGGTAAAATAACAGGAGAATTCAACTGAAGCAGCAAGCAATGACTTCTACAGTCTAAAAGACACTGAGTTCAAAAGGGAGGTAATGAAAATACTGAAGGAATTAAAGGTGAACATGAAGGAATTAAGAACAGATATAAATGGTAATGCAGGTTATTTTAGAAAGGAATTAAATAGAAAAATCATTTGCAGAGATGCAAACTGAGCTAAAGGCACTAAAGGGCAGAATGAATAATACAGAGAAACAAATTAGTGACTTGGAAGATAGAATAATGGAAATCACCCAGTCAGGACTGCAGAAGGAAAACCAAATAAAAAAACACAAAAGCAATATAAGAGATCTATGGGATAATATAAAGCAGGCCAATCTATGCATAATAGGAATTCCAGAAGAAGAAAAAGAAAAGGGGATTGAAATTATACTTGAAGAAATTATGTCTGAAAAATTTTCAAATCTAATGAAAACAGATATCAAGTTACAGGAATCGAAGATATTTCCAAACAAGTTGAACCCAAATAGGTCCACACCAAGGAATATTATAATAAAAATGGCAGAAGGTAAAGATAAAGAGAGAATTCTAAAGTCAGCAAGATAAACATAAAGAACTAATTATAAGGTAACCCCTGTAATACTATCAGCTGATTTCTCTACAGAAAAAAACTATAGGCCAGAAGGGAGTGGCAAGATATAGTCAAGGTTCTAAAAAGGGAGAATTTTGAAGCCTATGATACTCTACCCAGAAAGAATATCATTTCAAATAGAAGGGGAAATAAAGAATTTCTCCAACAAACCAAAGCTAAAAGAGTACAGCAACACTAAACCCATTCTAAAGAAATACTAAAGGGCTTCTCAAAAGGAAAAAGATGTAAGAAGAATAGGATGGATGAAATCACAATCGGAAAGCAATCACTTAAATAAGTCTATATAAAGATCTAAAGGGAAAAAAATCTATTGTAAAAGTGACAGTAAACACAAGGAACAGCCAAAGGACAAACAAGAAGATTTTTAAAAAGGACATCAAAATCATAGAATGTGGGGAAAGAAAGTAAGAAAATCTAGACTTTTTTTCTTTTTAAAATGCGTTTGAGCCTATATGACTACCAGGTTAAAGCAGGCAGATATAGGAAGTGGTTAACATACTTAAAAAACAGGGAAACCAAAAATCAAAACCAAACATTACATTCACAAAAACTAAAATGAAAAGGACACAGGCATAAAAGGAAATCATAGAACCAAAAAAAGAAAGGAACATAGGAGAAATGTGGATTCAACTGGAAAACAAGGTTGAAATTGGCAACAAATACTTACTTATCAATAATTACCTTAAAGGCCAATGGACTGAATGCTCTAATCAAAAGACACAGAGAGGCAGATTCAATTAAAAAATAAAAAGCAAAAGCCTACAATATGCTGTTGACAAGAGACTCAACTTAGGGCAAAGGACACATATAGATTGAAAGTAAGACCATGGGAAAAGATATTTCATGCCAAAGGACAAGACAGGAAAGTGGGAGTTGTAATACTCATATCAGACAAAATAGACTTTAAAATTAAGGCCACAAAGGGAGTCAAAGAAGGCTACTGTTTGATGAAGAAAAGATTCATTCAAGAATACGATATTACAATCATCAATATATATTCCCCTAATATAGGAGAACCCAGATAAATACAACAAATGCTAACAGATATAAAAAGAGAAGTTGATGGGAACACAATAATAGTAGGAGACTTTAACACCCCATTCACACCAATGGACAGAACGCATAGACAGAAAATCAACAAGACAAGAGAGATCCTAAATGACACAACAGAAAAGTTAGACTTCAGTGATATTTTCAAAACACTACATCCAAAAATATCAGAATATACATTCTTTTCAAGAGCACATGGAACATTCTCAAGGATTCACCACATATTGGGGCACAAAACTTACCTCAATGAATTTAAGAGTATAGAAATTATTTCAAGTATCTTTAACCACAATGGCATGAAACTGGAAATCAACCATAGGACAAAAATGAGAAAAAACTGACTACATAGAGACTAAACAACATGCAACTAAAAACCATGGGTCAATGAGGAAATCAAAAAAGAAATTAAAAAATTCCTAGAGACAAATGATAATGAAGACACAACAGTTCAAAATCTAGGGGAAGCTGTGAAGGCAGTGCTTAGAGGGAAGTTTGTAATGATACAGGCCTTCCTCAGAAAAAAAGAAAAATCTCAAATCAACATGTGACCCCAAGGTCAACATGAATTAGAAAAAGAATGACAAACAAAACCCAAAATCAGCAGAAGAAAAGAAATCATAAATATCAGAGAGGAAATCAATAAAGTAGAGTTTCAAAAAAAAAACAGAAAAATGAGTAAAACCAACAGCTGGTTCAATGAAAGGGTAAACAATTTTGACAAATCTCTGGCCAGACTCAGCAAGAAGAGGAGTGAAAAAACCCAAATAAGTAAGAAATGAAAAAGGAGAAATCTCAACCGATACAGCAGATATACCCCCAAACCATAAGTTAATTGTAGACCAATATTTTGGTGAATATAGACACAAAAATTCTCAACAAAATTTTAGCCAACTGGGTGTAGACGGAATATAACATAATAAAAGCCATTTACTACAAACCCACATGGAGAAAAGCTGAAAGATTTCCCCATAAAGTCTGGAACAAGACAAGTATGCACACTCTCACCACTCTTATTCAACATAGTATTGAAAGGTCTACCACAGAAATCATACAAATGAAAGAAATAAGAGCTATCCAAATTGGAAGAGAAGAGGTAAATTGTCTCTATATGCAGATGACACAGCACTAGATATAGAAAACCCTAAGGACACCACACAAAAACTGCTTGAACAGATCAATGAATTCAGCAACGTAACAGGATACAAGATTAACATTAAAAAGTCAGTTGCATTTCTGTATACTAACAAAATATATTAGAATGGGAATATAAAAACTACATTACCTTTTAAATTCACACTCCAAAAATTAAATACCTAAGAATAAACCTACCAAGGAGGTGAAAGACTTATATGTTGAAAACTATAAAATATTAATGAAGGAAATTTAAGAGAATTCAAAGAAACAGAAAAATATTCCAATGCTCCTGAGTTTGAAGAATTAATATAATAATTATGGCTATACTACCCAAAGCAAACTACAGATTCAATGAAAGCCCTATCAAATAACAAATGAAGTTTTTCACTGAACTTCAACAAACAGTCCAAAAACATATATGGAATCATAAAAGAACCAGAATTACCAAAACAATCCTTAGGAAAAAAACACAAGTCATTACTCTCAGAGACTTGAGACAATACTAAAAAAGCTACAGCAATCAAGACAGTGTGGTTCTGGTACCAAAACAAACATACACATCAATGGAACAGAAAAGAGAACTGAGAAATAAACCCAGGCACATACAGTCAATTAATCTTTGACAGAGGAGGCAATAATCTAAAATGGGGAGAAGACAGTCTTTTCAGCAATTGGTGCTGGGAAAAACTATACAGTGCCTGTAAATCAATGAAACTGGGACACACCCTTACACCATACACAGATATAAACTCAAAATGGTTTAAAGACTTAAACATAAGACAAGATACCATCAAACTCCTAGAAGAGAACATAGGCAAAACATTTTCTGACATCAACCTTACAAACATTTTCTTGGTCAGTCTCCCTAGGCAACAGAAATAACAGCAAAAATAAACAAATGGGACATAATCAAACTGACAAGCTTTTGCGCAGCAAAGGAAACCATAAAAAAACAAAAAGACAACCTACAGAATGGGAGAAAATAGTTTCAAAAGATGCAACTGACAAGGGCTTCATCTCTAAAATATACAAACAACTTATACAACTCAACAGCAAAAATCCAACAACCAAATTGACAAATGGGCAAAAGAACTGAATATACATTTCTCTAAAGAGGATATACAGATGGACAACAAACACATGAAAAAATGCTCAACATCACTGATTATTAGAGAAATACAAATCAAAACTACTATGAAGTACTACCTCTCAACAGTAGAGTGGCTATTATTAAAAATTCAACAAATAACAAATGCTGTAGAGGGTGTGGAGAAAAGGGAACCCTCCTATACTGTTGTTGGGTATGTAAATTGGTACAACCACTATGGAAACAGTATGGAGGTACCTCAGAAAACTAAATATAGAACTACAATATGACCCAGCAATCCCACTCTTGGGAATATATCTGGACAAAACTTTACTTGCAAAACATATGTGCACCTGTATGTTCATCACAACACTATTCACAATAGCCAAGACATGGATACAACCTAAATGTCCACCAACAGATGATTGGATTAAGAAGATGTGGTATATATACACAACGGAGTACTACTCAGTTATAAAAAAAGAACAAAATAATGCCAATTGCAGCAACCTGGATGGAACTAGAGACTCTCATACTAAGTGAAGTAAGTCAGAAAGAGAAAGACAAATATCATATGATGATACATATCTGGAATTTAATATGTGGCACAGATGAAGCTTTCCACAGAAAAGAAACTCATGGACTTGGAGAACAGATTCATTCTTGCTGAGGGGGGAGGGGAGGGATTAGGATTGACTGGGAGTCTGTGGTTAATAGATGCAAACTATTACATTTAGAATAGATAAGCAATGAGATCCTGCTGTATAGCATAGGGAACTATATCTAGTCACTGCTGATGGAACATGATGGAGGATAATGTGAGAAAAAGTATATTTATATATATATATAAATGACTGGGTCACTTTGCTGTACAGTAGATATTGACAGAACACTGTAAATCAACTATAATGGAAAAATACAAATTATATATAAAAAATTACCAAGGCTTATATTATGGCTCAAGATGTGATCTATCCTGGAAAATGTTCCATGTGCACCAGTGAAGAAAGCATATTCTGTTTCTTTGGTGTGAAATGTTCTATAGACACCAGCAAATTCTATTTGGTCTAGTGTATCATCTAAGCCTTGTGTTTCCTTGTTGATTTTCTGTCTGGACAATATGTTTATTACTGTAAGTAGAGTGTTAAAGTCCCCCTCTATTATTGTGTTACTGTCAATTTCCCCTTTCATGGCTGTTAGTGTTTGCCTTATGTATTGTCCTGTTCCTATGTTAGTTGCATATATATTTACAATTGTTATTTCTTCTTGTGTCGTTTATTTGATCATTATGTAATGTCCTTATTTGTCTCTTGTGACCTTCTTTATTTTAAAATCTGTTTTGTCTGATATGACTATTGCTACTTCTGCTTTTCTTCAATTTCCATTTACATGTAATGTTTTCTTCCATCACCTCACTTTAAATATCTCTGTGTCAGATATGAAGTGGGTCTCCTGTAGACAGCATATATATAGGTCTTGTTTTTAATCTATTCAGCCTGTTTGTATCTTTTAGTTGGAGCATTAAATCAATTTCCATTCAATGTCCTTATGGATAAGTATGTACTTATTATCATTTACTTAAAATATTTTTCAATTCTTTTTGGTTCTTTTTTCTTCCCTTCCTGTGCTTTCTTCTCTTTCCATTTGCTGACCATGTTTAGTGTTATATTTGGCTTCTTTCTTTTTTCTTCCTTTTTTCTTTTTTATGTGACCATTATAGTTATTTGATTTGTGATCCCCATTATATTTCAATATGTGTGGAGAATTGTTTCTGATTGCTGGTCTCAATTTCAAATGCATTTTCAATGTCATTCATTTGTCCTCTCCTCATGCTTACTGATTTTTTTAATTTGTTTTTGCTTTTTTTGTTTTTTAGGGCCATACCCATGGCATATGGAAATTCCCAGGCTAGGGGTCAAATCAGAGGTAAAGGTACCCACCTATGCCACAGCCATAGCAATGCCAGAACTGACCTGCATCTCTGACCTACACTACAGCTCACAGCACTGTCAGATCCTTAATCCACTGAGTGAGGACAGGGATTGAACCCACATCCTCATGGATACCAGCTGGATTTATTTACACAGAGTCACAAATGGAACTCCCTTGTGCTTACTAGCTTTGATATCCTATATGTCAATGGTGATTTCCTGCTTTTATATTATATTTGCCTTAACCAGTGAGCTTTTTCATTTGTAATTTTCTTGTTTCTAATTATAGCTTTTCCTTTTATACCTAGAGAAGTTCCTTTCATAGTTATCAAAAGCTGGTTTGGAGGTGCTTATTTCACTTTGTTTTTGCATGTATGAAAAGCTTTTGATTGCTTCATCAGCACTGAATACTTACTGGATAGAGTATTCTTGGTTCTAGTTTCCCTTTATCACCTAAATATATCTTCCCACTCCCTTCTGACTAGCAGATTTTTTTCCCCGAGAAATCACTTCTTATCTTCATGGGGCTTAACTTGTATTTTATTCGTTGTTTTCCCTTGCAGATTTTGATACTTTTCTTCCATATTTTTGTCAGTATGATTAATAGGTATCTCACTATGTTTCTCCTTGGGGGTTGTCCTATTTGGGATTCTCTGTGATTACTCAATTTCATTGAATTTCTTCTTTGCCATAATAGGGAATTTTTAGCTATAATTTCTTCAAATTTCAAATATTTTATCTGGCTTTGTCTCTCTTTTTTTGGAAATCCTATGATATGAATATTGGTACATTTGATGTTGTCCCAGAAATCTCTTAGAGTCTCATCAGGATTTTTAAATTCTTTATTCTTAATTCTATTCTGTGGCATTGATTTCGACCATGCTCTTCTGCCACAGTTTTTCATTCTTCTGCCTCCATTGTCCTGCTACTGATTCATTCTAATTTATTTTTCATTTCAGCTATTGACTATTCATCTTAGGGTGCTAGCTCTTAAATCCTCCAGCTGTTTCTTAAACATTTATTTTAAATTCTCAGTCTGGGAGAGGCAGCAAGATGGTGGAGGAGTAAGAGGTCATGCTCACCCTCTCCCACAAACACATATAAATATAAAACAACTTGGACAAAGCATCAACTGAATACTGGCAGAATCTCAGGCTGCTGGAGGCCAGATCTGCCCAGCATTCCACGTGTTGGTTCAGGGTGCTTCCTATGGTGGTCAGCCCCTTCTCCTCACCTCCTCCTCAACAATGGAGGCTTGCCTCTCCTGCGGGACCAGACCTCCCCAGTTCACTCTATCCTGGCGTTCCACTCCCCACTCGAAAAACTGCAAGAAACTCCTGACATAACTGGGTAGGACAACAGAAAAAAAAAGACAGAGAGAAAAGGAAGCAGGATGGCACCAGCAATCCAGGGAGGGAACTGTGAAGGAGAAAAGGAACCCACACCCTGGGAAGCCACCTAACTGATGGAAATATCAGCCGAGAGAGAGGGACCTCAAAGCCTGAGAAAATCCCAGCAGCTGGATTGAGAATTATAAAATGGAGTTAGAGTCCCATACAGATCAACTGAACACTGGCACAGACACCACAGCCCCAGGCACTTGGGTGGGGGCCGGGAGTTGAGACTTAGGCTCTGAAGGTTAGTTCCCAGGACAGGGCTGGAGTTGACAGTGTGGAGAGAGCCTAGGGAGCTAGGGAGCAGTGTGCCATGGGCAGGAGAGTGATACTTTTCCAGCTGGGGAGTGGAACGCCAGGGTAGAGTGAACTGGGGAGGTCTGGTCCTGCAGGAGAGGCAAGCCTCCATTGTTGAGGAGGAGGTGAGGAGAAGGGGCTGACCACCATAGGAAGCACCTTGAACCAGCACGTGGAAGGCTGGGCGGATCTGGCCTCCAGCAGCCTGAGACTAGCTGGTGGGGGGAGGGGGACTCAAGTGCTGAGAGCTGGTCAGGTTAAGCGCAAAACACCAGCAGCCACTGGAGGGGACCTTGAAAAGGGTGGGGAGACCCAAGAGCAGACCACGGTAGCTGGGTAGCTGAGGCTGCCTGATATATCACTGTTACCCCAGCATCTTCTGGACACAAACTGCACAGGCCATGCTCTTGCTAGACTGCTGTGGTTCAGGACAAAATTCACTGGTGACAGGAATCAGCTTGCTTGACCATGGCAGACCAGGATTCCTGGGGCACAGATTGCCCAAAACACTGAGGCTTCTTGCTTGTCCACAGTGGTCCTGCATCTCTGGAGCAAACATCTATAAGATTTTCTCTCCCATACCAGAGATTGAACACTTCTTGTGGAGGATTCTGGTGACCAGACACCTCTAGCATGGGCTAAGGGCATCAGGGGGCTAAGTGCGACACGAGGACTGCCAAGCACCAGAGACTGTTGCTATCACTACCTTGGGAATGCATCTGTCTTGCAGCTGCCACTGCCAAACCCTCAGGGAAGCACCCAGGTACCTTGTTTGCTGTACCCTCCCAAGTCCATATAACTAGGTAAAGCTGGTGCAGCATCTCCTTTGAGGACTAAGTGGGACACGGTGAATCCTGGTGGCTTGCAGGGAGCAGGAGCAAACCACTGCAGTTATCCCTGACTCCAGAGAAAGGCGTGGTGCACTGCCACAGGAGACACCTCAACAAAAATCAGTTGCAGCCCCAACCACCTCAGAACGCACCATAGAGAATGACATTACAATGTAATACCACCTGCTGTCGCTCTTGATCCCCTTGGAGCACAACCACCATTGCCAAATATTCTGGGCAGTGCCCAGTCACTTGTTCCTTCCAAGAAACCTGTAACTAAGAGATCCTAGTGCAGCACATCCTTTAGGGGCTAAGGAGGACAAGCTACTTCCTACATGGTCTACAGGAGGCAGAGGCAAACCACAACAGTTATCTCTGGATCCAGAGATGGGAATGACATGTTACCTCTTGGGGTCCATGAATAGGCACTACCTGCAACCCAAGTCACCTCAAGGGCACCACAGAGGAGGGCATTGGGACTGAACACAACTTGTGGGTGCTCTTGCACTCCTGGGAACACACCAACACTGCTGCTCCCAATGCTAAGTGCTCTGGGCAGTACCCATATGCCTGATATCACTTCCGAGGACACGACAGCTAAGAACAAACTGTACAACATCTCCTATGTGGGCTAAGTGATATGGGTTGCTTCATACATGGTCTACAGGTGGAGGAGCCAAACCACCAGAGTTATCACTGGTTCTAGAGACAATCATAGCCTGCATCAACCACTAGAAGTGCCTGAACAGGTACCACCTGTGGCTCCAATAACCTCAGAGGAGGGCTTTGCAATCGAACTCTAGCCATTGTGGCTCCCACTCCCCTGGGAACTCACACACATCCTGCTGCTGCTACTGACAATTCTGCTGGACACCTGTTAGATCTGCCTAGAGTGCATTTTCACTTACCAGGGCCGTGCAACTAGAAATAGCCAGTGCGAACCTCCTGCATGTCCTTGCTGCTGTTTAGAGCCTGGAGACAAGGCACCAACTGCTGGCACTTCACATTGCTTCACTCTCACTGAAAACACACAGAGTGCCATTGAGACAACAGCCTGCTCACACAGAAGAAAGAGGCACTATATATTCAAACTCCCACACCAAAAATAAATAGTAACCCCACCAAAAAATACAAAGGGGTGTTCTTGCCGAGAACTAGCCTTACAAGACTACAGTGTGGCTTCCCCAAACTCACAGAAAAAGAAACCCAGAAGCAAGATGAAGAAGCTCAGACACCAGTCCAACTTAAAAGAACAGGACAAGTCATCTAGAGCAGCCAACAATGAAATAGACCTCTGCAGTCTGAAAGAAATGGAATTCAGAAGGGAGGTAGTGAAAATACTTCAGGAATTAAGGCTTAATATCTTGGAATTAAGAGAGCATGCAAAGAGCAATGCCGATTCCCTTAGAAAGGAAATAGAAAATATAAGGAGAAGCCAAGAAAAGCTAGAAAACTCATTTGCAAGGGTGCAAACTGAGCTAAAGGGAATAAAGAGAAGTTTGAATAATGCAGAGGAACGAATTAGTGACGTGGAAGATAGAATAATGGAAATCACACAATCAGGATAGCAGACAGAAAATCAAATGAAAAAACATGAAAGCAATATAAGAGATCTATGGGATAATATAAAGTGGCCCAATTTATGCATAATAGGAATTCCAGAAGGAGCAGAAAAAGAAAAGGGGATTGAAAAAATATTTGAAGATATTATGTCTGAAAACTTTCAAATCTGAAGGAATCTGACATCAAGATACAGAAAGCACAGAGGGCCCTAAAAAAGCTGAACCCAAACAGATCCACACCAAGGCATATTATATTAAAAATGGCAAGAATTAAAGATAAAGAGAGGATCCTAAAGGCAGCAAGAGAACATAGCGTTAAATATGAGGGGTTTCCCATAAGGCTGTCAGCCGATTCCTCTACAGAAACACTACAGGCCAGAAGGGTGTGGCAACATATATTTAAAGTGCTGAAGGGAAAGAATTTGAAACCTAGAATACTCTATCAAGGAAGAGTATCATTTAAAATAGAAGGGGAAATAAAGAATTTCTCCAAAAAGCAAAAGCTTAGAGAATACAGCAACACTTAACCCATTTCTAAAAGAAATGCTGAAAGGATTACTATAAAAAAGGTAAAAAGTAAGAAATCGAATGGAAGAAACCACAAATGGAAAAGAATCATTCAAATAAGTTAGCATACAAATCTAAATATGAAGATGATAAAAAAATTTAGAAAAGACAACAAAATCATACATTATGGGGGGAATAAGAAAATACAGACTCTTTTATTTAAACTTAAAAAAGTTTTGTCTTTTTGCCTTTTTCTTGGGCTGCACTCATGGCATAGGGAGGTTCCCAGGCTAGGGGTCTAACAGCAGCTGTAGCAGCCGGCCTTTGCCACAGTGACAGCAACGCGGGATCTGAGCCGCGTCTGCAACCTACACCACAGCTCACAGCAATGCCGGATCCTTAACACACTGAGCAAGGCCAGGGATCGAACTCACAACCTCATGTTTCCTAGTCGGATCCTTTACCACTGAGCCACAACAGGAACTCCAAAAAATTTTTTTAAAGATGTGTTTAAGCCACTATGGATATCAGGCTACAGCAAGCAGATATGAGAAGGTGTTAACATACTTAAAAAACAGGGCAGACAAACTTTAAACTATTTTGTTCTAGTTCTGTGAAACAGGCCCTTGGTAATTTGATAGGGATTGCATTGAATGTGTAGATTGCCTTGGGTAGTATAGTCATTTTGATAATATTGACTCTTCCAATCCAACAGCATGGTATCTCTTTCCACCTGTTCTAGTTATCCTTGATTTCTTTCATCAGTGTCTTATAATTTTCAGAGTACAGGTCTTTTGTCTCTTTAGGCAGGTTTATTCCTAAGTATTTGATTCTTTTTGATGCGATGGTAAATGGGATTGCTTCCCTAATTTCTCCTTCTGATCTTTCATTGTTAGTATATAGAAATGCAGTTGATTTCTGTGTATTAATTTTGTATCCTGAAACTTTGCCAAATTCATTGATGAGTTCTAACAGTTTTCTGGTAGAACCTTTAGGATTCTCTAGGTATAGTATCATGTCATCTGCAAAAAGTGATAGTTTTACTTCCTTTCCAATTTGGATTTCTTTTATTTCTTTTTCTTCTCTGATTGCTGTAGCTAGGACTTCCAGAACTATGTTGAATAGTAGTGGTGAGAGTGGACATCCCTGTCTTGTTCCTGACCTCAGTGGGAATTCTTTCAGCTTTTCACCATTGAGAATGATGTGAGCTCTGGGTTTGTCATAGATGGACTTGATTATGTTGAGGTAGGTTCCCCCTATGCCCACTTTCTGAAGGGTTTTCATAGAAATGGGTGTTGGATTTTGTCAAAGGCTTTTTCTGCATCTATGGAGAGGATCATATGGTTTTTATTCTTCAGTTTGTTAATGTGGTGTATCACACTGATTGATTTGTGGATATTGAAGAATCCTTGCATCCCTGGGATAAATCCCACTTGATCCTGGTGTACAATCCTTTTAATGTATTGTTGGATTCAGTTGGCTAGTATTTTGTTGAGAATATTTGCATCTATGTTCATCAGTGAGATTGGCCTGAAATTTTCTTTTTTGTGATATCTTTGGTTTTGGTATCAGGGTGATGGTTGCTTCATAGAATGAGTTAGGGTTTGTCCCTTCCTCTGCAATTTTTTTGGAAGAGTTTCAGAAGGATAGGTGTAGCTCTTCTCTAAATGCTTGATAGAATTCTCCTTTGAAACCATCTGGTCCTGGACTTTTGTTTGTTGGAAGTTTTTAAATCACAGTTTCAATTTCAGAACTTCTGATTGGTCTATTCATATTTTCTATTTCATCTTGGTTTAGTCTTGGGAGATTGTTTAAAGTTTGTCTGGAAACATGAAAAAACCCAGAATAGCCAAAGACATCATGAAAAAGAAAAATGGAGTTGGAGGAATCAGGCTCCCTGACTTCAGACTCTACTACAAAGCTACAGTCATCAAAACCGTATGGTACTGGCACAAAGACAGAAATATAGATCAGTGGAACAGGATAGAAAGCCCAGAATTAAATCCACGCATCTATAGCCAACTAATCTATGACAAAGTAGTCAAGAATATACATTGAACAAAGGACAGCCTCTTCAATAAGTGGTGCTGGTAAAACTGGACAGCTACATATAAAAAAAAAAATGAAACTACAACACTTCCTAACACCATGCACAAAAATAAACTCAAAATGCATTAAAGATCTAGATATAAGACCAGATACTATGAAACTCTTAGAGAAAAACATAGGACAAACACTCTCTGACATAAATGATAGCAAAATCTTCTCAGATCCATGTGTCAGAGTAAGGACAATAAAAAGAGAAATAAACAAATGGGACTTAATTAAACTTCAAAGTTTCTGCACAGCAAAGGAAACCCTAAACAAAATGAAAAGACAACCCACAGAATGGGAGAAAATATTTGCAAATGATTCAACTGACAAGGGATTAACCTCCAAAGTGTACAAACAGCTCCTACAGCTCAACACCAAAGAAACAAACAACCCCATCAAAAAATGGGCAGAGGATCTAGGCAGACAATTCTCCAAGGAAGACATGCAGATGGTAAATAAACACATGAAAAGATGTTCAACATTGCTCCTCATTAGAGAAATGCAAATCAAAACCACTATGAGGTACCACCTTACACCAGCCAGAATGGCCATCATCAAAAAGTCTACAAACAATAAGTGCTGGAGTGGGTGTGGAGAAAAAAGATCCCTATTACACTGTTGGTGGGAATGCAAATTGGTGCAACCACTGTGGAAAGCATTATGGAGATTCCTCAGAAAACTCGAAATAGAATTACCATTTGATCTAGCAATCCCACTCCTGGACATCTATCCAGAGGAAACCATGACTTGAAAAGACACATGTACTCCAGTGTTCATTGCAGCACTCTATGCAATCGCCAGCTCATGGAAACAACCTAAATGCCCATCGACAGAGGATTGTATAGGGAAGATATGGTACATACACACAATGGAACATCACTCAGCCATTAAAAGGAACGAATTACCAACATTTATAGCAACATGGATGGACCTAGAAATTATCATGTGAAGTGAAACCAGTCAGACAATTAGACAGAAACACCCAATGCTACTGCTTACATGTGGAAACTAAAAAGACACAATGAACTTCTTTGCAGAACAGACAATGACTCCCCGAGTTTGGAAAACCTTGGTTTTTCAAATAAGACAATCTGGGGGGGTGTGGGGATGCACTGTGGTTTTGGGATACAAAATCTATAAAATTGACTTGTGATGATTTATGTACACCTATAACTGAAATAAAATCCATTATGGAAAAAAGAAAAATAGGGCACAAATTAAAATGGAACGTCGCATCCACAAATACTGAAATGAAAAGCACTCAAGTTTAAAATAAATGGAAACCATCCAACCAAAAATAAAAGAAAAGAAGAAAAGAGAAACATAGAATCAACTGGAAAACAACGTCTAAAATGGCAATAAGAGGCAGCAAGATGGCGGAGGAGTAAGATGTCATGCTCACCCTCTCCCACAAACACATCAAAAAAAAAAACACATTTAAATGCAAAACAACTTGAACAGAGCATCAACTGTATGCTGGCAAAATTTAAACTCCAAAAGTTGCAAGAAACTCTTGACATAACTGGGAAGAAAAATGGAACAAAAAAAAAATTAAGAAAGAATCAGGACTGCAGCAGCGCCCCAGGGAGGGAGCTGTGAAGGAGAACAGGAACGCACACCCTGGGAAGCCACCTAACCTATGGAAAGATCAGCCAATCTGGAGGGACCTCAAAACCCAAGAAAAGCACAGCAGCTGGACTCAGAACAGCAAAGTGGAGTGAGAGCTTCACAGTTCATCTGAATACCAGCACAGACATCATAGCCTGAGACTCTCGGGTGGGGGCCAGGAGATGAAACAGCCTCCGACGTTCAGTCCCTGGGAGAGGGCTGGGGTTGGCAATGTGGACTCAGCCTGCGCAGCTAGGAAGCTGTTCAACACAGGTGGGAGAGCAATACTCTGCTGGCGGTGGAGTGGAGAGCCAGGACAGTGGGAAATGGGGAAATCCAGACCCACAGGGGAGGCAAACCTCCATAGTTGAGGAGAAGGAAAGGGGGAGGGGCTGACTGTCATAGGAAACACCTTGACCTAGTGGAGATGGCTCTGGGATGCAGCCTCGGTGGGGGCGGGACCAGTGGCTTCAGGCCGTGTCTCAGAGTCTAATCACAGCAGTTCACCTGGCATCGGTGCAAGTCTCAGAGTCTCAGTGCAGCTTGTGCAGCATCAGGGCAGGTCTTGGAATATCAGCGCAGCAGTTTGTGCAGCGTTAGGACAGGTCTCAGAGTCTTAGTGCAGCAGTTCATGCAGCGTCAGGGCATGTCTTGGAGTTTCAGCACAGCAGTTCGCACAGCATCAGGGCGTGCCTCAGAGTCTCAGCAGGGCAGTTCGCACTCCATTGGGGTGGGTCCTGGAGTCTCAGCAGAGCAGTTCATGCAGACTCAGGGTGGATCTCAGAGTCTCTGCAGGGCAGGTCGTGCAAGCTCCTCAGAGCAGGTCCTGCAGCTTCAGCAGGGTGGGGTGGATCTCAGAGAATCGACAGGGAGGGTCTTGCAACCTCTGCAGAGTGGTCCTGTAGCCTCAACAGGGTGGGGTAGATCTCAGAGCCTCTGTAGGGCAGGTTGCACAGCCTTGGTGGGGCAGGTCCTACAACCTTGCCAGGACAGGTCGTGCAGGTGCGGAGGGGTGGATCTCAGAGCCTTGGCAAGGCAGGACATGCAACCTCAGCAGCATGGGTCCCAGTGGGGCCTGTGGCACAGCCACAGTGGGGCAGGCCTCAGAGCCTTGACAGGGCAGGTTGCCCAGCCTTTGTGGGATGGATTGTTCAGACACGGCTGGTCGTGCAGCCACAGTGGTGAGGTGGATCGTGCACAGGCCCCCAGCAACCTGAATGCTGAGAGTTTGTCAGATTGAGCACAGAACTCTCCCAGCTGGACAGAACCTTGCAAGGGTTGGGGCTGCCCAAGAGGAATCTGTGGTATCTGGGTAGCTTAGGCTGATTGCTATACTGCTGTTGCCCATGCATCTTCTGGACACACATTGTCTGGGCCAAGAGACCAGAGGCCCCTTGCTGGACTGCTGTGGATCAGGCATGACTGGATGCAGTTCACCTGCTCCAGGAAGCAGCTCGCTAGACTGCAGCAGACCAGGCTTCCTTGGGCACAGTCTGCCCACAAAACAGAGGCCACTTTCCAGCCTGCATTGGTACAGCATTTCTGGAGCAACAATCCATAAGACTTTTGCTCCTATACTAGAGACTGAGCACATCTAGTGCAGGCTACATGTTACCATGCACCTCTGGTGTGGGCTAAGGGCATTGGGGGGCTAGGTGCCACAAAGGGCCTGCCAAACCCCAGAGACTCTTCACTCCTGGGAACACACCAACCCTGCTGCTCCCACTGATGAGTGCTCTGGGCAGTGCCCAAACATCTGATCTCTATCTCTTCCCAGGACTCTGAAACTAAGAACAACCTGTACAGCACTTCTTATGTGGGCACAGTGACACAGGTTGCTTCATGCATGGACTACAGGGGGAGGGGGCAAACCACCACAGTTATCACTGGCTCTAGTGATTATCATGGCCCACTTTCACTAGGAATCACTGAACAGGAACCACCTGTGGTTCCAATCAAGTTAGAGGAGGGCTCTGCAATTGAACACTAACTTCAGTGACTCTCACTACCCTGGGAAATCATACTTCCTGCTTCTGGTACTGCCAATTGCCATGGACACCTGGTAGATCTGCATAGAGCCCATTAACCACTTCCCAGGGCCTTGCAACTAGAAGTAGCCAGTGCAACCTTGATGCAGATCCCTGCTGCTGCTGAAAGCCCTCAGAACAGGCACAAACTGCTGGCCCTACACATTGCTTCTTTTTCCATGAAAACACAGAGAACCATTGAGATAACAGCCTGCTCACGCTGAGGAAAGATACACCAAATATTCAAACTCCCACACCAAAAATAAGTAGTAACCACACCAAAAAAAAAAAAAGGTGCTCTTGCCAATAAGAGCACTACAACAATACAAGACTATAGTGTGGCTTCCCCAAACTCACAGAAAAAGTAAAACACAAGCAAGATGAATAAGCTCAGACACCAGTCCCACTTAAACGAAGAGGACAAGTCATCTAAAGCAACCAACAATGAAATAGACCTCTGAAATCTGACAGAAATGGAGTTCAGAAGGGAAGTAATGAAAATACTTGAGGAATTAAGGCTGAATATCAAGGAATTTAGAGAAGATACAAACAGCAATGCAGATTCCCTTAGAAAAGAACAAGAAAACATAAGGAGGAGCCAAGAAAAGCTAGAAAACTCACTTGCAGAGATGCAAACTGAGCTAAAGGCAATAAAGAGCAGTTTGAATAATGCAGAGGAATGAATTAGTGATGTGGAGGATAGACTAATGGAAATCACACAATCAGGACAGCAGATAGAACACCAAATGAAAAAACATGAAAGCAATATAAGAGATCTATGGGATAATATAAAGTGGCCCAATTTATACATGATAGGAATTCCAGATGGAGAAGAAAAAGAAAAGGGGATTGAAAATATATTTGAAGATATTATGTCTGAAAACTTTCAAATCTGAAGGAATCTGACATCAAGATATAAAGAGCACAGAGGGCCCTAAACAAGCTGAACCCAGACAGATCCACACCAAGGTATATTATATTAAAAATGGCAAGAATTAAAGATAAAGAGAGGATCCTAAAGGCAGCAAGAGAACAGCATAGCGTTAAATATGAGGGGTCCCCCATAACGCTGTCAGCTGATTTCTCTACAGAAACACTACAGGCCAGAAGTGTGTGGCAACATATATTTAAAGTGCTGAAGGGAAAGAATTTGAAACCTAGAATACTCTACCCAGGAAGAGTATCATTTAAAATAGAAGGGGAAATAAAGAATTTCTCCAAAAAAACAAAAGCTTAGAGAGTACAGCAACACTTATCCCATTTCTAAAAGAAATGCTGAAAGGATTCCTATAAAAAAAGTAAAAAAGTAAGAAATAGAATGGAAGAAACAACAAATGGAAAGGAATCGTTCAAATAAGTTAGCATACAGATCTAAACATGAAGATGATAAAAAAATTAGAAAAGACAATAAAATCATACATTATGGGGAGATAAAATGAGAAAATATAGATTCTTAATCTCAAAAATATATAAACAACTTATGCAGCTCAACAGCAAAAGAAAAACAACAACCCCATTGAAAAATGGGCAAAGGACTTAAATAGACAGTTCTCCAAAGAAGAGATGCAGATGGCCAACAAGCACATGAAAAAAATGCTCAACATCACTGATGATTAGAGAAATGCAAATCAAAACTACCATGAGATACCACCTCATAGCAGTCAGAATGGCCATCATTAACAAGTCCACAAACAACAATTGCTGGAGGAGGTATGGAGAAAAGGGAACCCTCCCACACTGTTGGTGAGAAAGTAAGCTGGTACAACCATTATGGAAAACAGTATGGAGGTACCTTAGAAAACTATACATAGTACTACCATATGTCCCAGAAAACCCATTCTTGGGCATATATCCAGACAAAACTTTCCTTGAAAAAGACACCTGCACACGCAAGTTCATTGCAGCACTATTCACAATAGCCAACAACACAAATGTCCATCAACAGATGATTGGATTAGGAAGATGTGGTATACATACACTATGGAATACTACTCAGCCATAAAAAGAATAAAATAATGTCATTTGCAGCAACATGGATGGAATTAGAGACCCTCATACTGAGTGAAATAAGTCAGAAGGAGAAAGACAGATACCATATGATATCACTAATATCTGGAATCTCATATACTGCACAAATGAAACTTTATGCAGAAAAGAAAATCAAGTACTTGGAGAACAGACTTGTGGTTGCCAAAATGGTGGGGGAGGAAGTGGGATGTAGGCGGGTCTGGGGTTAATAGTTGTAGACTGTTGCCTCTGGTCTGGAAAAGCAAGGATATCCTACTGTATAGCCCTGGGAACTATGTCTAACCGCTTGTGATGAATCCATGTATGTATGTGTAACCCTGTCACCACACTGTGCAGCTCAGTATAATGGAAAAAATATTAAAAAAATACCTTGAGACAAATAAGAATGAAGACACAACCACTCCAAATCTATGGGATACCGCAAAAGCAGCACTCAGAGGGATGTTTACAGCAATACAGGCCTTCCTCAGAAAAGAAGAAAAATCTCAAATTGACAACTTAACCCATCAGCTGAATGAATTAGAAAAAGAGGAACAGCAGTTCCCTTCGTGGCTCAGTGGTTAACGAATCCAACTAGGAATCATGAGGTTGCAGGTTCAATCCCTGGCCTCGCTCAGTGGGTTATGGATCCGGCGTTGCCATGAGCTGTAGTGTAGGTTGCAGACATGGCTCGGATCCCACGTTGCTGTGGCAGTGGCAAAGGCCAGCAGCTACAGCTCCTGTTAGACCCCTAGCTTGGGAACTTCCACATGCCGTGGCTGCGGCTCTAGATAAAGGCAAGAAGACAAAAAAAAAAAAAGAAAAAGAAAAAGAAGAACAAAAACACCCTAAAGTCAGCAGAAGGAAGGAAATCAAGATCAGAGAGGAAATCAATAAAATAGAGATTCAAAAAACAGTAGAAAATAATCAATAAAACCAAGAGCTGGTTCTTTGAAAAGGTAAGTAAAATTGACAAGCCTCTGGCTAGACTCACAAAGAAGAGGAGAGAAAAAACCCAAATAAGGAAAATAAGAACTGAAAAAGGAGAAGTCCCAACTGATATTACAGAAAAACAAAAAACCATGAGAGAATACAATGAACAATTGTATGGCAACAAATCTGACAACCTAGAAGAAATGCACAACTTGTTAGTTGGCCAACAAGCACATGAAAAAATGCTCAACATCACTGATGATTAGAGAAATGCAAATCAAAACTACCATGAGATACCACCTCATAGCAGTCAGAATGGCCATCATTAACAAGTCCACAAACAACAAATGCTGGAGGGGGTGTGGAGAAAAGGGAACCCTCCTGCACTGTTGGTGGGAATGTAAGCTGGTACAACCACTATGGAAAACAGTATGGAGGTACCTTAGAAAACTAAACATACAACTACCATATGACCCAACAATCCCACTCTTGGGCATATACCCGGACAAAACTTTCCATGAAAAAGACACCTGCACACGCATGTTCATTGCAGCACTATTCACAATAGCCAAGACATGGAAACAACCCAAATGTCCATCGACAGATCATTGGATTAAGAAGATGTGGTACATATACACAACGGAATACTACTCAGCCATAAAAAAGAATAAAATGGCTTAAAGACTTAAATATAAGACAAGATGCCATTAAACTCCTGGAAGAAACCATAGGTAAAACATTCTCTGACATCAGCCTTACAAATGTTTTCTCAGGTTAGTCTCCCAAAGCAACAGAAATCAGAGCAAAGATAAACCAATGGGACCTAATCAAGCTGAGAAGCTTTCGCCAGCAAAGGAAACCAAAAAGAAAACTAAAAGGCAACTTACAGAATGGGAGAAAATAGTGTCAAATGATGCAACTGACAAGGGCCTAATCTCAAAAATATATAAACAACTTATGCAGCTCAACAGCAAAAAA
>PVHT020000028.1:1358165-1386448 GCA_004024745.2 Catagonus wagneri
AAATAAACAACCTAACTTTACATCTAAAGCAGCTAGAGGGAGGAACAGACAGGACCTAAAGTTAGTAGAAGAAAAGAAATCATAAGATCAGAGCAGAAATCAATGAAATAGAAACGAAGAAAACCATAGAAAAGATCAATGAAACTAAAAGATGGTTCTTTGAAAAGATCAACAAAATTGATAAACCCTTAGCCAGACTATCAAAAAAAAAAAGAGAGAGGACACAAATCAATGAAATTAGAAATGAAAAAGGAGAAGTAACAACAGACATCACAGAAATACAAAGGATCATAAGAGATGACTATATGCAACTATATGGCAATAAAATGGAAAACCTAGAAGAAATGGACACATTCTTAGAAAAGTACAATCTCCCAAGACTAAACCAAGATGAAATAGAATATATGAATAGACCAATCAGAAGTTCTGAAATTGAAACTGTGATTTAAAAACTTCCAACAAACAAAAGTCCAGGACCAGATGGTTTCACAGGTGAATTCTATCAAACATTTAGAGAAGAGTTAATGCCTATCCTTCTGAAACTCTTCCAAAAAATTGCAGAGGAAAGGACACTCCCAAATTCATTCTATGAGGCAACCATCACCCTGATACCAAAACCAGACAAAGATATCACAAAAAAAGAAAATTAAAGGCCCATCTCACTGGTGAACATAGACGCAAAAATTCTCAACAAAGTACTAGCCAACTGAATCCAACAATACATTAAAAGGATTGTACACCAGGATCAAGTGGGATTTATCCCAGGGATGCAAGGATTTTTCAGTATCCGCAAATCAATCAGTGTGATACACCACATCAACAATCTGAAGTATAAAAACCATATGATCCTCTCCATAGATGCAGAAAAAGCCTTTGACAAAATCCAACACACATTTCTGATAAAAACCCTTCAGAAAGTGGGCATAGGGGGAACCTACCTCAACATAATCAATGTCATCTATGACAAACCCAGTGCTCACATCATTCTCAATAGTGAAAATCTGAAAGAATTCCCACTGAGATCAGGAACAAGACAGGGATATTCACTCTTGCCACTACTATTCAACATAGTTCTGGAAATCCTAACTACAGCAATCAGAGAAGAAAAAGAAATAAAAGGAATCCAAACTGGAAAGGAAGAAGTAAAACTATCACTTTTTGCAGATGACATGATACTATACCTAGAGAATCCTAAAGACTCTACCAGAAAACTGTTAGAGCTCATCAATGAATTTGGCAAAGTTGCAGGATACAAAATTAATACACAGAAATCAACTGTATTTCTATATACTAACAATGAAAGATCAGAAGGAGAAATTAGGGAAGCAATCCCATTTACCATCACATCAAAAAGAATCAAATACTTAGGAATAAACCTGCCTAAAGAGACAAAAGACCTGCACTCTGAAAATTATAAGGCACTGATGAAAGAAATCAGGGATGACTTGAACAGGTGGAAAGACATACCATGCTCTTGGATTGGAAGAGTCAATACTATCAAAACGACTATACTGCCCAAGGCAATCTACACATTCAATGCAATCCCTATCAAAATACCAAGGATCTTTTTCACAGAACTAGAACAAAATAGTTTAAGTTTGTCTGGAAACACAAAAAACCCAGAATAGCCAAAGACATCATGAAAAAGAAAAATGGAGTTGGAGGAATCAGGCTCCCAGACTTCAGACTCTACTACAAAGCTACAGTCATCAAAACCGTATGGTACTGGCACAAAGACAGAAATATAGATCAGTGGCACAGGATAGACAGCCTAGGATTAAATCCACGCATCTATAGTCAACTAAACTATGAGAAAGGAGGCAAGAATACACATTGGAGAAAAGACAGCCTCTTCAATAAGTGGTGCTGGGAAAACTGGACAGTTACATGTAAAAAAATGAAACTAGAACAATTCCTAACACCATGCACAAAAATAAAATCAAAATGGTTTAAAGATCTAGATATAAGACCAGATACTATAAGACTCGTAGAAGAAAACATAGGCCAAACACTCTCTGACGTAAATGATGGCAACATCTTCTTAGATCCATGTGTCTGAGTAAGGACAATAAAAAGAGAAATAAACAAATGGTACTTAGTGAAACTTCAAAGTTTCTGCACAGCAAAGGAAATCCTAAACAAAATGAAAAGACAACCCACAGAATGGGAGAAAATATTTGCAAATGTATCAACTAACAAGGGATTAATGTCCAAAATTTACAAACAGCTCCTACAGCTCAACACCAAAGAAACAAACAACTCCATCAAAAAATGGGCAGAGGATCTAGGCAGACAGTTCACCAAAGAAGACATGCAGATGGCAAATAAATACATGTAAAGATGTTCAACATCGCTCCTCATTAGAGAAATGCAAATCAAAACCACTATGAGGTACCACCTTACACCAGCCAGAATGGCCATCATCAAAAAGTCTACAAACAATAAGTGCTGGAGAGTTTGTGGAGAAAAAGGATCCCTATTACACTGTTGGTGGGAATGCAAATTGGTGCAACCACTATGGAAAACACTATGGAGATTCTAAAGAAAACTAAAAATAGAATTACCATTTCATGCAGTTCCCTTCGTGGCTCAGTGGTTAACGGATCTGACTAAGAACCATGAAGTTGTGGGTTCGATCCCTGGCCTTGCTCATTGGGTTAAGGATCCAGCATTGCTGTGAGCTGCGGTGAAGGTTGCAGACACATTTCAGAACCCGCGTTGCTCTGGCTGTGGCGAAGGCCGGCAGCTACAGCTCCTGTTAGACCCCTAGGCTGGGAACCTCCATATGCTGCGGGTGCAGCTCTACATAAAGGCAAAAAGACATACACATACAAAAAAAAAGAATTACCATTTGATCCAGCAATCCCTCTCCTGGGCATCTATCCAGAGGAACTCATGACTCGAAAAGACACATGTACTCCAGTTTTCATTGCACACTCTATGCAATAGGCAGGTCATGGAAACAACCTAAATGCCCATAGAGAGAGGAGTGGATAGGGAAGATATGGTACATACACACAATGGAATATCGCTCAGCCATTAAAAGGAAAAAATTACCAACATTTATAGCAACATGGATGGACCTAGAAATTATCATGCAAAGTGAAACCAGTCAGACAATTAGACAGAAACACCCAATGCTACCGCTTACATGTGGAAACTAAAAAGATATAATGAACCTCTTTGCAGAACAGACAATGACTCACAGACTTTGGAAAACCTTGGTTTTTCAAATAAGACAGTCTGGGGGTTGGGAGCATGCACTGTGGTTTTGGGATACAAAATCTATAAAATTGACTTGTGATGATTTCTGTACACCTACAACTGAAATAAAATTCATTAAGAAAAAAAAAAGAAAAAAATTTCTCCCATTCTGTAAGTTGTCTTTTAGTTTTCTTTTCGGTTTACCTTGCTGTGCACAAGCTTGTCAGCTTGATTAGGTCCAACTGGTTTATCTTTGCTCTGATTTATGTTGCTTTGGGACACTGACCTGAGAAAACATTTTTAAGGTTGATGTCCGAGAATGTCTTGCCAAAGTTTTCTTTCAGGGGTTTAATTGTGTCTTGTCTTATATTTAAGTCTTTAAGCCATTTAGAGTTTATTTTTGTGCGTGGTGTGAGAGTGTGTTCTAGTTTCAGTGATTTGCCTGCAGCTGTCCAGATTTTCCAGCAATACTTACTGAACAGACTTTCTTTTTCCCATTTTATGTTCTTGCCTCCTTTGTCAAAGATCAATTGGCCGTAGGTGACTGTGTTCATTTCTGGGATCTGTATTCTGTTCCATTTGTCCGTATGTCTGTTTTGATACCAGTACCACACTGTCTTGATGACTGTGGCCCTGTGATATTGCCTGAAGTCTGGGAGAGTTATGCCTCCTGCTTGGTTTTTGTTCTTCAGGATTGCTTTGGCAATTCTGGGTCTTTTGTAGTTCCATATAAATTTTTGGATTGTTTGTTCTAGTTCCATGAAGAATGTCATTGGTAATTTGACAGGGATTGCATTGAATCTGTAGATTGCCTTGGGTGGTAGCGCCATTTTTACAATAATAATTTCTCTGGCCCATGAGCATGGAATATCCTTCCATTTCTTTGTATCTTCTTTGATCTCCTTGATTAATGTGTTGTACTTCTCTGCATATATGTCTTTCACTTCATTGGTCAGGTTTATTCATAGGTATTTGATTTTTTGGGGTGCTGTTTTAAAAGGTAAAATATTTTGGTATTCTTTTTCTAATATTTCATCATTAGTATATAGAAATGCGATTGATTTCTGGAGATTAGCCTTATATCCTGCTACTTTGCTGAATTTGTTGATCAGTTCAAGTAATTCTGGAGTTGATTCTTTGGGGTTTTCTATATATAGTATCATGTCATCTGCATACAGTGACAGTTTTACCTCTTCTCTTCCTATTTGGATGCCTTTTATTTCATCTGTTTGTCTGATTGCTGTAGCTAGGACTTCTAATACTATGTTGAATAATAGTGGTGAGAATGGGCATCCTTGTTCTGTTCCAGATTTTAGTGGGAAGGCTTTCTGCTTTTCTCCATTGAGTATTATGTTTGCTGTGGGTTTTTCATATATGGACTTTATTATGTTAAGGAATGTTCTCTGTATTCCCACTTTGATAAGAGTTTTGATCATGAATGGATGTTGGACTTTGTCAAATACTTTTTCTGCATCTATTGAGATAATCATGTGGTTTTTAACTTTTCTTTTGTTAATGTGGTGTATGACGTTAATTGATTTGCATACGTCGAAGCATCCTTGTGCACCTGGGATGAATCCCACCTGATCATGGTGTATGATCTTTTTGATATGCTGTTGGATTTGGTTGGCTAAAATTGTGTTGAGAATTTTTGCATCTATATTCATCAGAGATATTGGCCTATAGTTCTCTTTTTTTCTGGTGTCTTTGTCATGTTTTGGAATTAAGGTGATGTTGGCATCATAGAATGTCTTTGGGAGTGTTCCTCCTTCTTCAACTGTTTGGAAAAGCTTAAGGAGGATGGAGTTCCTCTTTGTATGTTTGGAAGAATTCACCTGTGAAGCCATCTGGTCCTGGACTTTTATTTGTAGGGAGTGTTTTGATGACATACTCAATTTCATTTCTAGTGATTGGTCTGTTCAGTTGTTTTATTTCTTCTTGATTCAGTTTTGGGAGGGTGTAGGTCTCTAAAAATTTGTCCATTTCTTCTAGATTATCAAATTTGTTGGCATACAATTGTTTGTAGTGTTCTGTCATGGTTTTTTGTATTTCTGTAATCTGTGTTGTAATTTCTCCTTTTTCATTTCTTATTTTGTTTATTTGGGTGTTTTCTCTCCTCTTCTTGATGAGTCTTGCCAGAGGTTTGTCAATTTTGTTTACCTTTTCAAAGAACCAGCTCTTGGTTTTATTGATTTTTTCTATTGTTTTTTGAGTCTCTATTTTATTGATTTTGTCTCTGATCTTAATGATTTCCTTCCTTCTGCTGACTTTAATGTGTTTTTGTGCTTCTTTTTCTAATTCATTCGGGTGATGGGTTAGCGTGTCTACTTGAGATTTTTCTTCTTTTTTGAGGAAGGCCTGCTGTGCTATGAACTTCCCTCTGAGCACCGCTTTTGTGGCATCACGTAGATTTGGGGTTGTTGTGTCTTCATTCTCATTTGTTTCAAGGTATTTTTGTATTTCTTTCTTGATTTCCTCATTGACCCATTCGTTTTTTCGTAGTATGTTCTTTAGTCTCCATGTAGTATGTTTTCTCTCATTTCCTTCCCTGTGGTTGATTTCTAGTTTCATACCTTTGTGGTCAGAGAAGAAACTTGAAATAATTTCTATACCCTTAAATTTGTTGAGGTTAGCTCTATGCTCCCGTATGTGATCTATCCTTAAGAATGTTCCATGTGCACTTGAGAAGAGTGTATATTCTGATTTTTTTGGATGTAGTGCCCTGAATATGTCAGTTAGGTCTAATTGTCTGTTGTGTCATTTAGGATCTCTGTTGCCTTACTGATTTTTTGCCTAGAGGATCTGTCCACTGATGTGAGTGGAGTGTTAAAGTCTCCTATAATTATTTGTTGCCATCTATTTCTCCTTTTATGTCTGATAGTACTTGTTGTAGGCATTTGGGTGCTCCTATATTAGGGGCATATATATTGACTATTGTAATATCCTTTTCTTGAATGGATCCTTTAACCGTTGAGTAATGTCCTTCTTTGTCTTTCTTTTTGGCCTTCATCTTAAAGTCTATTTTGTCTGATATGAGTATTGCCACTCCTGCTTTCCCTTCTTGTCCATTGGCATGCAAAGTCTTTCCCCATCCCCTTACTTTCAGTCTGTGTCCTTTGCTATAAGGTAAGTCTCTTGTAGGTAGCAGATTGCAGGGTTTTGCTTATTTATCCATTCTGCCACTCTGTGTCTTTTGATTGGAGCATTCAGTCCATTGACATTTAAGGTGATTATTGATAGATATGTATTTATTGCCATTTTAGATCTTATTTCCAGTTGATTCTATGTTTCTCTTTTCTTCTTTTCTATTTTTGGACGGATGGGTTCCAATTATTCTATATTTAAGTTTTTTTTCCTTTCAGTATTTGTAGGTTAGGTGTCCCATTTTAATTTGTGGTTGCCCTGTTTTTTAAGTATGTTAACACCTTCTTATATCTGCTTGCTGTGGCCTGATAACCATATAGGCTTAAACACAACATTTGAAAAGAAAATAGAAAAAAAGACTAGAGAAAACAAAGTTGATTTTTCCTTAAAGTTAAAGAAACAGAAAAAAAAGAAATAGTCTACGTTTTCCTACTTTCTCTTCCCACAATGTATGAAGTTTTTGTCTCTTTTTTTCTAATTCATTTTATTTTAACTAATTTATTTATTTATTTAGCATCTTTATGTTTCAATCTGCATGTGGGCTTATTTGAATGATTGCTTTCTAATTGTGGTTTTCTCCATTCTAATCCTTACTCTTTACCTTTCTTTCTTTTTTTCTATAGGAACCGTTTCAGCATTTCTTTTAGAAAGGGTTTAGTATTGCTGTACTCTTTTAGCTTTTGTTTTTTGGGGAAATTTTTTATGTCCCCTTCTATTTTAAATGATATTTTTGCTGGGTAGAGTATTCTAGGTTGCAGGCCATTATCTTTCAGCACTTTAAATATATCTTGTCATTCCCTTCTAGCCTGTAATGTTTCTGTAGAGAAATCAGCTGACAGCCTTATGGGGGAATCCCTTATACTTAACGCTTTGCTTTTCTCTTGCTGCGTTTAGGATCCTCTCTTTATCTTTAATTCTTGCCATTTTTAATATAATATGCCTTGGCATGGGTCTGTTTGGGTTCAGCTTGTTTGGGAACCTTTGTGCATCCTGTATCTTGATGTCAGATTCCTTCAGATTTGGAAAGTTTTCAGACATAATTTCTTCAAATATTTTTTCAATGCCCTTTTCTTTTTCTGCTCCTTCTGGAATTCCTTTATGCGTAAATTGGGCCACTTTATATTATTCCATAAATCTCTTATATTGCTTTCATGTGTTTTCATTTGGTTATCTGTCTGATGTCCTGATTGCGTGATTTCCATTATTCTATCTTCCACGTCACTAATTCGTTCCTCTGCATTATTCAAACTGCTCTTCATTGCCTTTAGCTCAGTTTGCAGCTCTGCAAATGAGTTTTCTAGCTTTTCTTGATTCCTCCTTATGTTTTCTAGCTCCTTTCTAAGGGACTCTGCCTTGCTGTTTACATCTTCTCTTAATTCCTGGATATTCTGCCTTAATTCTTCAAGTATTTTCATTACCTCCCTTCTGAACTCCATTTCTGACAGACTGCAGAGGTCTGTTTCATTGTTGGCTGCTTTAGGTGACTTGTCCAGTTCTTTTAACTGGGAATGGTTTTTGAGCTTCTTCACCTTGTTTGTGGTTTTCTTTTCCTGTGAGTATGGGAAGCCACTCTGTACTCTTGGAAAGCTACTTCTAGGGAGGAGCATCTCTTTGTATTTTTTGTTGGGGTTACTATTTATTTTTGGTGTAGGAGTTTGAATACTTGGTGTCTTTTTCTTTGGAGTGAGCAGGCTGTTATCTCAGTGGTACTCTGAGTGTTCTCTGTGAGAGTGTAGGAATGGCTAAGGTCAACAGTTGGTGCTTAGCCTCTATGCTCTCAATTGCAGGAAGGTGGTGCTGTCTACTCCTAGTTGCCTGGCCCTAGGAAGTGGTTGTGAGCTCTGGGCAGATCTAAGAGGTGTTTTGAGCATTTGGTAGTAGCAGCAGCAGGAAGTATGTTTTCCCCAGGGAGTGAGAGCCATGGAAGCTAGTGTTTGATTGCAAAGTCCTCTTTGAGATGATTGGAACCACAAGAGGTACCAGTCATAGGCTGGTTCAGCAGGCTGGCATTGGTTCCACCCCTCCACTGATGCTTTCTTGTTGGTTGGGGCGGTTTCCTGGCTCCAGCAGCTAGAGCTGGCTCTGCCCCTATGTGAATGCTAGCTCCGTGTGGTCACATACTGCTCTGCCCACCAAAGATACCAACTCTGTGGGCTGGCGCAGTCACCTAGGCCCATGGACCAGCACAGGGCCCCCTCACTCCCACCGATGCTGGATGGTACAGGCACCTGGGTCCATAACCTGGCACAGTGCTCCACCCTTGGGCTTCAAGGCACAGGCTTCGCCCCCACCGCCACAGCTGCAGCCTCCACTGGCTCCGCCCCACTTCTGCTGTTGTCTCTTTGGCACTGGCACTGTTGCCCCATCCGGCGAGCTAGTTCAAATTGCTTCCTTGGCAATCAGCCCCTCCTCCTCTCCTTCTCCCTGACAATGGAGGCTTTCCTCCCATTGCAGGACCAGACTTCCCTGGTTCACTCAGTCCTGGTTTTGCACTCCACAATCCATAGAATATCGCTGTTTCCTATCCTATCCCTGCAACCACCACGGCCAATGACCTCAGCCCTCTCCCAGGGACTAACCTTAGGAGCCTATGTCTCAGCTCCCAGGCACCGCCTGGCGGCTCAGGCTGTGGTGTCTGCGCCGGTGTTCAGGTCATCTGTGTGAGTCTCTAACTCCAATTTTCCTATCTCAATCCAGCTGCTGTGTTTTTCTAAGGCTTTGATGTCCCTCTAGTTCTGTTGACCCTTGGTTAGGTGTCTTCCCAGGGTGTGGATTCCTTTTCTTTTTCACAGCTCCCTCCATGGGGTGCTGGCTGCCATTCTGATTCCTTTTCTCTCTCTCAGTTTTTTTTTCTTCTGTTGTTCTACCCATTATTTCAAGAGTTTCTTGCAGTTTTAGGAGGTTTAAATTAATCAGCATTCAGATGATGATTTGTCCAAATTGTTTTATATTTAGATGTGTTTTTTGATATATTTGTGGGAGAGGGTGGGTGTGACCTCTTACTCCTCCACCATCTTGCCAAGCTCCCTATCATGAGGTTTTATGTTAATCTGAAAAAGAGTTGGACTATGCTTAATATCTGTTGTTGTTTTTTGTGATAGATTTTTCAAATTCCTTGATTATCTTTTTGTTTCCCATATTGACCTTGGGCATGTACAACAATTTCTCCTTACATGGAATTTTCATCATCAAGCTCTTTCAACTATAATCCTGTTTTTATAATGTTGGTAAGGTATGCATATTTCAAAATGGTTCTTATTCCCCTTTCTCTAACATTTCCATAAGGGTAATTTGCATATATATATTCTATAAGGGTAATTTGCATATATATATATATATATATATATATATATATATATATATATATATATTCCTTTTCTGGGCTGCTCCTGTGGCATATGGAAGTTCCCAAGCTAGAGGTTGAATCAGAGATGCAGCTGCTGGCCTACAGCACAGGCACAGCAACACCAAGCTGCATCTGTGATCTATACCACACCACTGCAAGATCCTTAACCCACTGAGTGAGACCAGGGATAGAACCCACATCCTCATGAATACTATTTGGGTTCATAACCCACTGAACCACAATGGGACTCCCTAATTTGCAGATTCTTTACTGTGAGAACCTGGGAGGTAAAACCCACACTTGGGAGGTAAAATCCACAGAAATATGGGGGCACCAATAATACTGTGGTGCCCAGAGTTTTCTCACTCTCAAACTAGTTCACGCTCAAACTCGAGAAAATTGTTACTATGACCAATCAATTATTCCTGCCAGTTTTTGCTCCAACAGATTCTGTTGCAGGTAAAAATTCCTTGATGTGATTTTTCTATACCCACCTGCCTCTCCACGTTTCAGGGAGGTAGTATGAACTGTGTACACAATTCTTTAAAGAATCTAAGAAAAATAGCTGAAATTCAGGTTGGTCACATTTTTTTTATAATAAGGATGGCATCAGATTCCTTTACCTGTGGAGTTAAGCCACAAATCCAATATTTTCTTTTAAAGTTAGTGGGCTTATTAATGTCTAGTATATAAGCAATAGGGAATAAATAATTATTAAACAATGATCCTAGATACATACATGCATTAGTCTTTTCATTTATTTCAAAATATTTCAATTATTGAAACATTTTAAATATTCAGATTTCTCGTATTTTCCTCAGTATTCCCTATGGAATATCCTCCAAATTATGCTGTTTTGTTTTAAATATGGCCTCGTCATTCACACACACACAAACACACACACACACACACACAGAATTTCTTTTTTTTTTTTTTTTGTGACCTAACCTATGACATGTGGAAATTCCCAGGCTAAGGATCAAATCATTAGTGCACAGTTGCAGGCCAATGCCATTGACACAGCAACAACAGATCCAAGCTGCATCTGTGAACTATACCATGGCTTATGGCAGTACTGCATCCTTAAACTACTGAGTGAGGCCAGAGATTTAACCAGCATCCGCATGGACACTATGTCAAGTTCTTAACTTGCAGAGCCACAATGGAAACTCCAAAAATTTCCTTTTTTTATTTTTATTTTTCCATTCTAGATGGTTTACAGATTTCTGTCAATTTTCAACTGCACAGTTTGGTGACCCGGTTACACATACATATATGGATCCATCACAAGTGATTAGACATAGTTCCTGGTGCTATACAGCAGGATCTCCTTGTTTTTCCATCCCAAAGGCAATAATCTACAACTATTAACCCCAGACTGCCATACCATTAATTCCAGACGTCTCATACCCTCTTGGCAAACACAAGTCTGTTCTCCAAGTCCGTGATTTTCTTTTCTGTAGAATGGTTCATTTGTGCAGTATATTAGATTTCAGATATTACTGACATCATATGGTATTTGTCTTTCTTCTTCTGATTTAATTCACTTGGTATGAGGGTCTCTAATTCCATCCATGTTGCTGCAAATGACATTATTTTATTTTTC
Source organism: Catagonus wagneri (assembly GCA_004024745.2). Classification (NCBI taxonomy): domain Eukaryota; kingdom Metazoa; phylum Chordata; class Mammalia; order Artiodactyla; family Tayassuidae; genus Catagonus; species Catagonus wagneri. Next base: position 1,369,466 of record PVHT020000028.1, read on the forward strand.
TTATGGCTGAGTAGTATTCCATAGTGTGTATATATCACATCTTCCTAATCCAATCATCTGCTGATGGATATTTTGGTTCTTTCCATGTCTTGGCTATTGTGAATAGCGCTGTAATGAACATGCGTATGCAAGTGTCTTTTTCAAGGAAAGATATCTGGATATATGCACAAGAGTGGGATTGCTGGGTCATATGGTAGTTATATGTATAGTTCTCTAAGGTACCTCCATACTGTTTTACATAGTGGTTGTGCCAGCATACATTCCCACCAACAGTGCAGGAGGGTTCCCTTTTGTCCACAACCCCTCCAGCATTTGTTCTTTGTGGACTTATTAATTATGGCCATTCTGACTGGTGTGAGGTGGTATCTCGTAGTAGTTTTGATTTGCATTTCTCTAATCATCAGTGATGTTGAGCATTTTTTCATGTACTTGTTGGCCATCTGCATACATTCTTTGGAGAAATGCCTATTCATGTCTTTTGGCCATTTTTCAATTGGGTTGTTGGCTTTTTTGCTGTTGAGCTGCATAAGTTGTTTGTATATTTTAGAGATTAAGCCCTTGTCAATTGCATCATTTGACACTATTTTCTCCCATCCTGTAAGTTGTCTTTTGGTTTTCTTTTTGGTTTCCCTTGCTGGGCAAAAGCTTGTCAGCTTGATTAGGTCCCATTGGTTTATCTTTGCTTTTATTTCTGCTGCTTTGGGAAACTGACCTGAGAAAATAATTGTAAGGTTGATGTCAGAGAATGTTTTGCCAATGTTTTCTTCCAGGAGTTTAATAGTGTCTTGTCTTATATTTAAGTCTTTAAGCCATTTAGAGTTTATTTTTGTGCATGGTGTGAGAGTGTGTTCTAGTTTCATTGATTTGCATGCAGCTGTCCAAGTTTCCCAGCAATACTTACTGAACAGACTGTCTTTTTCCCATTTTAAGTTCTTGACTCCTTTGTCAAAGATCAATTGACTGCATGCATCTGGGTTTATTTCTGCGTTCTCTATTCTGTTCCATTGGTCCATATGTCTGTTTTGGTACCAGTACCACACTGTCTTGATTACTGTGGTCCTCTGATATTGCCTGAAGTCTGGGAGAGTTATGGTTCCTGCTTTGTTTTTGTTCCTCAGAATTGCTTTGGCGATTCAGGGTCTTTTGTTGTTCCATATAAATTTTAGGATTGTTTGTTCTAGTTCCTTGAAGATGTTCTGGGTAATTTGATAGAGATTGCATTGATCTGTAGATTGCTTTGGATAGTATGGCCATTTTTACAGTATTTATTTTTCCAGCCCATGAACAAAAAATATCATTCCACTTCTTTGTAACTTCTTTAATTGCCTTGATTAATGTTTTGCAGTTCTCTCCATATAAGTCTTTCACCTCCTTGGAGAGGTTTATTCCCAGGTATTTGATTTTGGGGGGTGCTATTTTAAAAGGTAAAATATTTTGGTATTCTTTTTCTAATATTTCATTGTTAGTATACAGAAATGTGATTGATTTCTGAAGGTTAACCTTATAGCCTGCTACATTGCTGAATTCGTTGTTCAGTTCAAGTAATTTTGGGTTGAGTCCTTGGGATTTTCCATGTCACTGCTTTCAGTGACAGTTTAACCTCTTCTCTTCCTATTTGGATGACTTTCATTTATTTTGATTGTTTGATTGCTTTAGCTAGGACTTCCAATTCTATGTTGAATAATAGTGGTGAGAGTGGGCATCCTTGTCTTGTTCCAGAATTCAGTGGGAAGGCTTTCAGCTTTTCTCCATTGAGTACTATATTTGCTGTGAGTTTGTTGTAAATGGCTTTTACTATGCTAAGTAATATTTCCTGTATCCTCACTTTGGTAAGAGTTTAGATCATGAATAGATGTTGGACTTTGTCAAATGCTTTTTCTGCATATATTGAGATGATCATGTGATTTTTACCTTTCTTTTGTTAATGTGGTGTATGATGTTGATTGCTTTGCATATGCTGAACCATCCTTTTGCACCTGGGATGAATCCCACCTGGTCGTGGTGTATGATCTTTTTGATATGTTGTTGAATTCAGTTGGCTAAAATTTTGTTCAGAATTTTTGCATCTATATTCATCAGAGATATTGGCCTACAGTTCTCTTTTTCCGTGGTGTCTTTGGTTTTGGAATTAAGGTGATGTTGGCACCATGGAATGTCTTTGGGAGTGTTCCTTCTTTTTCAACCTTTTTGAAAAGTTTAAGGAGAATGGGTTTGAGTTCCTCTTTGTATATTTGGTATAATTCAACTGTAAAGCCATCTGGTCCTGGACTTTTATTTGTAGGGAGTGTTTTGATGACATACTCAATTTCATTTCTAGTGACTGGTCTGTTCAATCGATCCATTTCTTCTTGATTTAGTTTTGGCAGGGTGTAAGCCACTAAAAAGTTGTTCATTTCTTCTAGGTCGTCAAATTTGTTGGCATACAATTGTTTTAGTATTCTCTCATTTTCTTTTGTATTTCTATAATATCCATTGTTCCTTCTCCTTTTTCATTTATTTTGTTTATTGGCTTTTTTTCTCTCTTCGTCTTGCTGGGTATAGCCAGAGCTTTGTCCCTTTTGTTTAGCTTTTCAAAGAACAAGCTCTTGGTTTTATTGATTTTTCTATTGCTTTTTGAATCTCTATTTTATTGATTTCCTCTCTGAACACCATGATTTCCTTCCTCTTGCTGACTTTAGGGATCTTTTGTTCTTTTTCCAATTCATTTAGGTGATGCGTTATTTTTTAGGGAAGGCCTGTATTGCAATGAATTTCCCTCTGAGCACTGCTTTTGTGGCATGCCGTAGATTTGGAGTGGTTGTGTCTTCATTCTCATTTGTCTCAAGGTATTTTTTTGATTTCTTTCTTGATTTCCTCATTGACCCATTCGGTTTTTTGTAGCATGTTGTTTAATCTCCATCTAGTGTGTTTTTTTCTCATTTTCTTTTCTGTGGTCGATTTCTATTTTCATGCCTTTGTAGTCCGAGAAGATACTTGAAAAAAATTCTATATTCTTAAATTTGTTGAGCTTAGCTTTTGCCCCATTATGTGATCTATCTTTGAGAATGTTCCATGTGCACTTGAGAAGAATGTACATTCTGAATTTTTTGGATGTATTGTCCTGAAAATGTCAGTTTGTTCAAAATTTTCTACTGTGTCATTTAGGATCTCTGTTACTTTACTGATTTTCTGCCTAGAGGATCTGTCCATTGATGTGAGTGGAGTGTTAAAGTCTCCTACTATTACTGTGTTCCCATCTATTTCTCCTTTTATGTCTGATAGTACTTCTTGTAGGTACTTGGGTGTTCCTATATTAGGAGCATATATATTGATGCTGTAATATCCTTTTCTCGAATGGATCCTTTAACCATTAACTAGTGTCCTTCTTTGTCTTTCTTTATGGCCTTCATCTTAAATCTATTTTGTCTGATATGAGTATTTCAAATCCTGCTTTCCTTTCTTGTCCATTGGTATGAAATATCTTTTCCCACCCCCTCACTTTCAATCTATTTGTGTCCTTTGACCTAAGGTGAGTCTCCTGTAGGCAGTGGACTGTAGTTTTTTTCTTTTTTGTCCAGTCTTCCACTCTGTGTCTTTTGATTGGAGCATTTAGTCCATTGACATTTAAGGTTATTATTGATAGATATGTATATATTGCCACTGTAGACCTTGTTTTCCAGTTGATTCTATGTTTCTCTTTTCTTTTCTTGATTGGATGCTTTCCATTTATTTTATGCTTGAGTTCTTTTATTTTCAGTATTTGTGGATGTGATGGTCCATTTTGATTTGTGGTTGCCCTATTTTTTTAAGTACGTTAACACCTTCCCATATCTGCTTGCCTTAGCCTGATATCCATATAGGCTTAAACACACCATCAAAATTATTTTTTAATATTAAAAAAAGAGTCTATATTTTCTTATTTTCCCTCCCCATAATGTATGATTTTATTTTTTTACTTTTTTTTTTAGCATCTTCATGTTTAGATCAGTATGCTGGCTTATTCGAGTGACTGCTTTCCATTTGTGGTTTCCTCCATTCTATTTCTTACTTTTTACTTTTTTTGTAGGAACCCTTTCAGCATTTCTTTTAGAAAGAGTTTAGTATTGCTGTACTCTTTTAGATTTTGTTTGTTGGAGAAATACTTTATTTCCCCTTCTATTTTAAATGATATTCTTGTTGGGTAGAGTATTCCAGGTTGCAAATTTTTTCCTTTCAGCACTTTAACTATATCTTGCCACTCCCTTCTGACCTGTAATTTTTCTGTAGAGAAATCAGCTCATAGCCTTATGGGGGATCCCTTATACTTAACACTTTGATCTTCTCTTGCTGCCTTGATGATCCTCTCTTTATCTTTAATTCTTGCCATTTTTAATATACTATGCCTTGGTGTGGGTCTGTTTGGGTTCAGCTTGTTTGGGGCCCTCTGTGCTTCCTGTATCTTAATGTCAGATTCCTTCAGATTTGGAAAGTTTTCAGACATAATTTCTTCAAATATGTTTTCAATCCCCTTTTCTTTTACTTCTGCAATTCCTTTTATGTGTAAATTGGGCCCCTTTATATTATCCCATAGATCTCTTATATTGCTTTCATGTTTTTTCATTTGGTTTTCTGTCTGCTGTCCTGATTGTGTGATTGTTATTATTATTTCTTCCACATCATGGATTTGTTCCTCTGCATTATTCAAACTGCTCTTTATTGCCTTTAGCTCAGTGTGCATCTCTGTAAGTGAGTTTTCTAGCTTTTCTTGGCTCCTCATATTTTCTAGTTCCCTTCTAAAGAATCTGCACTGCTGTTTGCATCTTCTTTTAATTTCTTGATATTCAGCCTTAATTCCTCAAGTATTTTCACTACCTCCCTTCTGAACTCCATTTCTGTCCCACCGCAGAGGTCTGTTTCATTCTTGGCTGCTTTAGATGACTTGTCCTGTTCTTTTAAGTGGGACTGGTGTCTGAGCTTCTTCATCTTACTTATGGTTTTCTTTTTTTGTGAGTTTGGGGAAGCCACACTGTAGTCTTGTAAAGCTAGTTCTAGGCAAAAGCACCCCTTTGTATTTCTTTGGTGGAGTTACTAATTACTTTTGAGGTGGGAGTTTGAATATTTGGTGTCTCTTTCTTCAGTGTGAGCAGGTTGTTATCTCGATGGTGCTCCGTGTGTTTTCAGGGAGAATGAAGCAATGGGTAGGGCCAGCAATTGGTGCCTGGTCTCTGGGCTCTCAACAGCAGCAAGGACCTGCAGGATGGTGGCACTGGCTACTCTTAGTTGCAGGGCCCTGGGAAGTGGTAATGAGCTCTAGGCAGATTTAACAGGTGTCCTGAAAAATTGGCAGTAGCAACAGCAGGATGTGTGTGTTCCCAGGGGAGTGAGAGCCACAGCAGCTAGTGTTCAACTGCAAATCCCTCCTCTGCAGCAATTGGAACCACAGGTGGTACCTGTTCTGGGACTCCTAGTGGTTGCGAGCCAGGATCATCTCTAGAGCCACTGATAACTGCGGTGGTTTGCCCCCTCCACCTCTAGACCATGCATGAAGCAACCCATCTCACTTACCCTAATAGGAGGTTCTGTACAGGTAGTTCCTATTTGCAGGGTCCTGGGCAGTGATAGAGATCAGGCTAATGGGTACTGCCCAGAGCACTTAGCATTGGGAGCAGCAGGGTTGGTGTGTTTCCAGGAATGCAAGAGCACCCACAAGTGGTGAGCAGTCACAGTGCCCTCCTCTGTAGTGCCCTGAGGTGACTGAGGCTGCAGGTGGTGACTATTCATGGACCCCTAGTGGTAACATGTCATTCCCTCCTCTGGAGCAACAGATAACTATTGTGGTTTGCCTCTGCCTACGGTAGATCATGTAGGAAACACCTCGTCCTGCTTAGCCCCTGCAGGATGTGCTGCACAAGGTGCTCCTAGTTACCTGTTCTTGAGAAGGGACAGCGTTTGGGCACTGCCCAGAACATTTGGCAGTGGTGAGTGTGTTCCAAGGGGAGCGAGAGCAACAGCAGGTGGTGTTCCATCATAATGTCCTTCTCTATGGTGTGCTCTGAAGTGGTTGGGGCTGCAAATGATTTTTGTTCACGTGTCCCTGTGGTGGTGGGCCACACCCTCCTGTGGAGTTAGGGATAAATGTAGTGGTTGGCTCCTGCCCCCTGCAGGCCACCATGAAGCACCCTGTCCCACTTAGACCACAATGGAGATGTTGCACCAGCTTCACCTAGTTGGATGGACTTGGGAGGGGACAGCAAACAAGTGTCTGGGTGCTGCCCGGAGGGTTTGGCAGTGGCAGCTGCAGGGTAGGTGTGTTCCCAGGGGAGTGATAGCAACAGTCTCTGGTGCTTGGTAGGCCCCATGTTGCACTGAGACTTAGGCTCTGGAGGTCAGTCTGATGCCCTTAGCCCATGCTAGAGGTGCCTGTTCACCAGTAGCCTGCACAAGAAGTGCTCAATCTCTCGTAAAGGAGCAAAAGTCTTATGGATGGTTGCTCTGGAGATGCCAGACCACTGTGGACAAGCAAGCAGCCTCCGTGTTGTGGGCAGTCTGCATCCCAGGAAGCCTGGTCCACTGCAGTCTAGCAAGCTGCTTCCTGTCATGGGTGAATTGTGCCCAGAGATGCCTGATCCACAGCAGTCTAGCAAGGGGCTTCTGGTCACGTGACCAGGGCGGGTTGTGTCCAGAAGATGCCACGGCAACAGCAGTCTAGCCCACAGCCTCAGCTACCCCGCTACCATGGTTTGCTCTTGGGTTACCCAACCCCTTGCATGGTCCCCTCTGGCTACTAGAGTTTTGAGCGTAATCCCACCAGCTCTCAGCACTTGACTACCCCCACCCCCCACCAGCTAGCCTCAGGCTGCCGGAGGCCTGCACCCAATGCACCCTGCCATCTGCACTGGTTCAAGGTGCTTCCTATGGTGTTAGCCCCCCCTCCCCTCCTCCTCCCCATCAATGGAGCCTTGCCTCTCCTGTGGGACCAGACCTCCCCAGTTCCCTCTGTCCTGGCATTCCACTCCCTAGCCCATAGAGTATCACTATCCCACCCATGGCACACTGCTCCCCAGCCCCCTAGGCTGTCTCCACACTGCCAGCCCTAGTCCTCTCCCAGAGACTGACCTCCAGAGCCTAAGTCTCAGCTCCCAGCACCTGCTCAAGCGTCTCAGGCTGTGGTGTCTGTGCCGGTGTTCAGATGGTCTGTGTGCGAGGCTCTCACTCCGCTTTGCCATTCTCAGCCCAGCTGCTGCACTTTTCTCAGGCTTTGAGTTCTCTCTGGCTTGGCCAATCTTTCCATTGGTTAGGTGGCTTCCCAGGGTGTGGGTTCCTTTTCTCCTTCACAGCTCCCTCCCTGGAGTGCTGATGCCATCCGGATTCCCTTTCTCTCTCTCTCTCTTTTTGGTTGTTCTACCCAGTTATGTCAAGAGTTACTTGCAGTTTCTGGAGGTTTAAGTTCTGCCAGCATTCAGTTGATGTTTTGTCCAAGTTGTTTTACATTTAGTTGTGTTTTTTTGATGTATTTGTGGGTGAGGGTCAGTGCAACCTTGTACTCGTCCACCAACTTGCCGCAACCCTGCCAAAAATTTCTTATATATATTTCTTTCTTAACCCTCTCACAAACATGCTAAGAATTTTTAAATTTTTTTTCAGCTGCCCCATGATATATGAAGTTCCTGGGGGATCAGAACTGAGCTGCAATTGTGACCCACACTAAACTGGATTCTTTAATGCACAGTGTGGGCCTGGGATTGAACCTGCACCCTGGTGCTGCAGAGGTATCACTGATCCCATTACACCACAGCAGGAACATGCTTCAGTTAATATTCTATGTAATAATTTTAGTTGAATATACCACCTAAAACACACATTTTTTTTTTTTTTGGTCTTTTTAGGGCCCACCAGTGACATATGGAATTTCCCAGGCAAGGGATCAAAACAGAGCTGTAGCTGCTGGCCTATGCCACAGCCACAGCAATGCAAGATCTGAGCCACACATACACCACAGCTCAGGGCAACATGGGATCCTTAACCCACTGAGCAATGCCAGGGATTGAACCCAGGTCCTCATGGATACTAATTAATTTAAAACACATGCTACAATTCTACTCCTAGGTATTTAACCAACAGAAATCTATATGCAAGTACACTGAAATGTATATACAAGGATAACATTATTTGAAGTAGCCAAAATCTGGAAACAATCCAAATGCTCATCAATTTTTAAATGTATATCATGCAATTCTATGTAGAAATTTAAATGAATGAAATGTTATACAGAACAACATAAATGAATCTCACAAACAATGCTGAGAAAATGAAGCCAGGGACAAAATAATATTTACTATAAATTTTAATGTATATAAATGTATAAAATAGGCAAAACTGATCTATAATATTAGAAGTCAGGATAGTGGTTGTCATTGGGGAAGACTGGGGACTTTAAAATGAAGAAGGTATGGAAAGGGTAGCTTAGGAGCTGGCAGGATTCTGTTCCTTGAACACGGTGGTGGTTACATGCCACATATTAAGTATCAGTCATATGGTGGTGGTTACATGTCACATATTAAGTGTCAGTTACATGGTTGTGGTTACATTTTTCATGTTTGTACACTCATATTTGTATACTTTTCTGCATGCATGTTATACTTCAATACAAATATTTAAATATATATAATATAAATAAAAATGGGTGAAATGCTATGTGGTTGCTCGAAATAAAATAAAACAGGAAATAAAACAAATAATATAGTTTCAAAAATTTTACATATAGGCAGTTATCTGATTATACACTGAAAAGAATAATAAACTCAATTAAAAAAAATTTTTTTTTTGGTCTTTTTGCCTTTTATGTAGAGCCGCACCCGCGGCATGTGGAAGTTCCCAGGCTAGGGGTCTAACAGGAGTTGTAGCCGCCGGCCTTCGCCACAGCAACAGCAACGCGGGATACGAGCCACGTCTGCAAACTACACCACAGCTCAGGGCAACGCCGGATCCTTAACCCACTGAGCAAGGCCAGGGATCGAACCCGCTACCTCATGGTTCCTAGTTGGATTCGTTAACCACTGAGCCACCAAGGAAACTCCAATTAAAAATTTTTAATGTTGCTGATTTCAACAATCTGATTCAAATACCCACTGTAAGGGGTAAAGAACTCCTGTATAGATTATTTCTTGTGGAAAGCACCACCTCCTACGTATCAAGTGAAATAATAAACATCTAAATCTAATTTGATTATATTTTGGCATTTCATATGAGAGTCTCAACTAAGGAAACTATTCTCTTCACTGATCGCTATGTATTCTGGGTGATTATATAGCTAGTAGTAGAGAAACAATCATTAAATGCTGCAACAGTGTCTGTTTGATGGCTTTACATTTTTATCTGAAACTGGAAAATAGAGAATATATTCAAGGTCACAGATGCAGCTTGGATCTGGTGTTGCTATGGCTGTGGTGTAGCCCGGCAGCTGCAGCTCTGATTCGACCCCTAGCCTGGGATCCTCCACATGCTACAGGTGCGACCCTAATATATATATAATTTAGTCAAAACCATTTTTTAAATGGAGATAAAATAGTAAATATATATATTTATATATTTTTTATTTATTCAAAACCATTTTTAAATGGAGATAAAATAGTAAATATCAACATTTTAAAAAATTGTGAGGCTTGAGTCTGGTTGAATCATTATTAAAATTATAACTACATAATTAACGATTAGCTACAAGTTATAACTAAATAATTAACAATTAATCAAGAAGCTACAAATTATGTGAATTTAAGGGAAAAATGCTAAATCTTGTTAGAAATAGCAAGTGTTAAGGTTTGGCTCTAGTACATGTTACCTAACTGATGAAGGTACTTTCGATAGGAAAATATCTGTGTGGCATCACTAAAGTTTGAACTAACCTAGGATAAACTGCTCTTGCTCCAATCACTGGAATTTTCTCTAGGGTTCTCTGTCCTAGCCAATTCCCAAGCAGACAGATGACCAGTTTCCTTCTGTCACATGAACCAAGTCTCACCCTGAAGTTATCGTCCCACTCTATATTATAAACAGAAGAGGGAGGTTAGTCCTGCTTAAAATAAATGGCATTCTTTTGCAATTATGCTATAAAAATATCTGAAGCCTTTTTTTTTTTTTTTGGTTACCTCTTCTGATTGGTCTATATCTTGGACACTGATTATCATTAAAGAAAGTTTTATTTTACTATTCTGGAACAAACAGAAAGTGTTAAACCACTGTTTTTTACTTAGAAATCAAACTACATGCTCTTTTATTTACTTGGACACTCCCAGCCCTACCCCAGAGCACTGGTAAACTTCTAGGTTCCTTCAGGTCAAAGTCTAATTCTCAGCCTCAAAGGTTGCATGAAATTAATTGCCATAGTCTTCATTCCAGATAGTGTGTCTATAAAATAAATTTTGTGATCATGTTGTATAAGAAAATAAATTTCACATACAAACGTGTAAGCCTCAATAGTTTTTCTCACTGACAAAGTGAGAAAGTATAAAATCTCTAGGACTACTTCTAGCACATCTCAAATCAAAGACAATAATCTAGAAACAAATGAAAATAAAGCCTGTTTCATAACTGATTTTCAAAATTTTTGCTACACTTTGTCTGTCAAATCTACTTCTAAGACAACTGCCAAAATTTTAGTTTAGAATAATTTTGTTCTAATGTTTCTACCTTAAAAGAAATATTATGTTCTAATGAAATAAATATTTGATGATTTACCCTTCCCTCATCAAAATTATGTTAACTCACAGAAAATGGTATCTCACACTGTGGTAAACCCTATAAAGTATCTCTTAGAACTCTGCAATACATTGGCTTTAACAGTTTCCCATCTCAATCATATCTTGGAACATAAGGTCAATACTTGTCTCATAAGCAGTACATAAGAGTTGAAATATTTATTAATGGATTAATGAGTTACACTTAGGTGTAATACCTCAGAGTGCTTCACATATTATGTACTCAATATATAACTGCTGACTGGTAGCTTGTTAAGTAAGTATAAAGATGGTATTAAGGCATTTAGAGATTGCTGGTGTTTTTAGATCACTGTATGATTCTCTTTAAAATACTGTTAGGATATTTTCTTTAGAAAAACTGACAGTTAAAATGCTTTGTTTGTCTTTAAATGTCAGCAATTAAGAATAAATTTTTTTTTAGTTGACAATGTAGGACTGCTATCAAATTTACCATTAAATACAGTATAATTCCTGCTCTTTTAATTTTTCACTTATTTTTTTTCTTCCACTCCTTATAGAGTTATCTCTTTTAGTGACAGGGGAATTATAAAATGCAGAGAGTTGGTAGGGATTCTCATGACTAGGCTGCCACCACTTGCCTCACAATTTTTTCTAGTGACAGAAGTGATTCTGGCTAAGGAGCCACAACCCAATCTCACACAGTTCCAGGGATATTGGACTTTGATGATTCTACTCCTGCCTGTTCAAACTGAGACAAATGCAGGTTAAATTCAGTTCAATAAATCAAGTTTTCATGAACTGCTGAGGTTTATGACAATACTTCACCAAACTGTGGTGAAGTCTGTGATAATACATAAATTATTTTATATTTTAAAATACCCACTAAATCTTAAAAGCATAGAAGACATTCAATGCACAGCAGAGACCCCATAACTTATTTTGATGCAGAGTAGTCTGGAGAGGTAATGTTACATACAGATTAGTGTTTTGCAATAGAAATATAATAAGAGCAATAAGTGTAATTTTTAATTTTTAAAAAAATTTTGTGATAATGTGTAATTTAAAATTTTCTGTAGCACATTTAAAAAGTAAAAACTGGTAAATTGATTTTAATATTATATTTCTTTAAGCAAATATATTCAAAATAAAATGTTCCTACCCCTCAAAAAATAAATAAATATGTGAGGTGATGGACGTGTTAACTGAGTAGATAGCAGGAATCCTTTCATAATGTACATAACTATCAAATCACCACTATTTATATTTTAAATATTTTAAAATTTTGCCAATTATACCTCAATAAAGCTAAAAAATACTCAAATATTATTCAATGCATAATTAATAAAAAAAACTAATGAAATATTTTAATTTTTGTGTACTAAGATTTCAAAATCTGGTTTGTATTTTACGGCACGTTTCAATTTGGTTGCTGAAGTTTCAGTAAAGTGAACTCTAATCCTACTAAAACAATAAAGTTGTGTTTAACAGGAAATGTTTTAAACCATTTCAGATTAAATTAACTTAATTAAAAATTCAGTCTTACAGTCATACTAGCCACATTTCAAGTGCTCAATAGCCACATATGACTAATAGTAACCATAGTGTAGATCCAGATCATTCAAAACATGTTGAGGAGGCCTCCAATAATTCGAAGGGAAACAAAAGGATCAGAATTGTATAGATTGTTTTGAGCCTACTTGCGGGAACCAAGAAAAAGGAAGAGGCTCTCTGTTGTTGTTTAGGAAATGGATAAACCACAATTTGGATAGCTTATGCAGGAATGACTATGATTCATAAATTATCATTTAACTAAACACCTTCTTTACACACTCATTTCCAAGGAGGACGCCCCCTTACTTACCTCACTGTTAATAAAAATATGATTAACAGTCCCCAAGGAAAACTGAGTTATTCTTAACTCCATGATAATATCTATCTTCTTCTCTAATGAATTACATTTCTTCCTTTCCTGTCCCACTGAAACCACTCTAGTCTAGGCTTTGTTTCATCATTTTATCACACCTGAATTGGTGCAAAAGCTTTCTCACTGGTTTTCCTATGCCAATTTCTGCTAATCCATATTGTACACCTCCATTACATTAATCTTTCTAAGATACCATTTTCAGGATCTGACTCCTCTATTAAAACACATTCACTGGCTCTCATCTGTGCTCAGAATAAACTCATCCTGTTTTTTTAATCTGTCAATCATGTTGGTACCAAATTAAACCTTTCCTGTTTTTGCTCTCCACTTGTTTAATATATGTGTTTCTATCTCCTCCCACCAACTGTGATTTTCTTAAAGGTCAGAGTTGGATATTACTCTTCTCATAGAACCTTCAATATGTTATGCTGTATTTTGCACACCAATGCATATATGTTATTTTGTTTATATATAAATGTTATATTTATGTTACTATAATATATATGTATATATGTATGTGTATGTATATATATATATAGTATATATGTACATATGTGTTAATATATAAATATGTGCTATACATTATATAAATATATATAAATTATATAAATAAATGTTACTTTGAAATAAAAACAGTGGAATCTCCAGCTAATAAACCGCCTTCTCATGTGTCTTCAATATAAGAACATTCAGAGCTTAGGTCACAGAGACAAAAACTTTATAATCTGTCCATGTTTCACCCCTGCTTCAGCATCGTGTTATATTAATTATATTGCTTGGTAAAAACGCCAAGGACAAAATATTTTTAACTTGTGCTCATGACCAACAGAGACCCCAGAAACAAATTTACTTTTAATACATTCTATTGTGCTTCCAATCGGCAAGATTTTTTAATAAAGCAATGACTGAGGAGAAGCAGAAAGGGCTAGGATTAAATTAAAACACTTAACAATTATTTAAAGGGAGTGATAGCCATTTTATGCCACTACCAACAGAAATCTGACTTCTTACCTTGAAAGTATTTAAAAAGGTTCACCACTTTTCTAGAAAATGGTATTGAAAGAGAAATTATTTGAAGAAATTTGTTCAATGAAACCCCTTAGAAAAGTTTACCTTGTATTTTTGAGAAAAGTGGCATTTGTTCTTTGAATATGCAAGCAATGAGTAGGGAACAGATTATGATTTTTTATAGGAAGGAAGTTGGTTTAAGAAATTAAAAAAAGAAGTCACGGTTTATTCTCTTCATGTTTAAGTAATTTATTTGATGTTCACTACTTGGGCATTCATGTCAATCCTTGATGCATGTTAACTGCCAGACATGAAAAGTAGTGGTCAATATAAGAGGCTTTAATAAACGACGATATTTCTGAAATGTGCTTTATGAATACAAATATTTCCAAAGCATAGAAAGAAAATCATTAAATGAGTAAACACAATGAAATTCTGAGCATTTCTCTGACTTACAAAAGTATACCTACTTTTTGATTTTCACCAAATAAAACCACTTAAAAATATATGTGTGTATGTGTGTATACCCTCATACACACAGTACATAAACATTTCAAAGTAGCAGATTTTTAGTGCAGTGCCAAAGCGCTACAATAACTGTCATCCATAGACATTCACATGCAAACACTACTGGGCTAATACAAATAAGAGTTTTAGCTGAGCTCCTTAGTAAAACTTTTTAAAAAATTGGGAACTTTTTTTTAAAATGGAAATAAAACAGAAACCCACCTCTCGTCTGAACAATATAGAAAATAATGTCTTTTATCATGAGTCATATATACACACAATATTATCTAAGCTCAGAAAATAACTTCTTACTGTACACACAACTGCAGTGTAAACTCTGCAAATGTTATTGGAAGAAAATAGGCTACAAGGAGATCTGAGGAATAGTGGCAGGAAGACATTCATTAAAAAATCAGAAGAAAGCATGGGAAGGACTGCAGTGCACACACAAGATATTGAACTGGGGAGAAAGTAAACAGAAAGCAACAGAAACCAATTAAATGAAAACAGCAGCTAGTTATAACACAAGAATAAATCATGAAAATTGGATGGGTGGAAAGGGAGAGGTAAAAATAATTTATTTCCTTTGTTTTAAGCTATATATAGAACTGTCAGTTACTAGCCAAAGTTCATTTGGAATGTTCATCTGTCACAGCACAGATTTTGCCAAAACTACACACAAGGTTGTTCTGAACAACAAATAAGATATTGGTTGAGATGTTCCACAAAATTCAAAATGCTACACTCATATAAGACTGACATTTTACATAATATTAGGCTTCAATTTTTCCTTCCAACTCTGGGTAAATGCAAACAATGAGCTCTCCAGACTACAGAGAGGAAGAAATCTTCTCTGCTTTTATTATTTCATGCAACAGCAGACTTAGCAGTCACAGCAAAGTCTAATTCTGGAAGCAGAGCAAAGATGGTGACAAATTAACCTAATAAAGAGGGGTGCAGACATACCTGTAAGCAATGTTTCCACTACTGACATTAGCCACAGAAATTCCTTGGCAGGGGGCAGAATTATTCAAGTAGAGGGAATAATTCACTGGAGGGAATTATCCTGCTTCACCCTACCTCTAACAAACCTTATTGTTTGGACCTGAATAGGACTAAAGTATCCCAATTTCAAAGTTCTTGTTGTGGCTCAGTGGTAACGAATCCAACAAGTATCCATGAGGATGTGGGTTTATTACCTGGCCTCCTTGAGTGGGTTAAGGATCTGGCATTGCTGTGAGCTGTGGTGTAGATTGCAGAGGCAGCTTGGATCTGGCATTGGTACAGCTGTGGTGTAGGCTGTCAGCTGCAGCTCTGATTCGACCCCCAGCCTGAAAACATCCATATGCCACATACATGGCCCTAAGAAGCAAAAAAAAAAAAAAAAAAAAATTCCGATTTCTTCCTCACAGTAGTAAGAACAGAAAGGGTAAATTTATATAAATTCATCAAAATATGCCAAAACACATAATATTTTCCTTACAAATTAAAAACTGGAAAAGATGAATGAAAAGTCTAAGGTGTGCTAGCTATGTATGTGCATTACTATAACCTTTTGACAGCTAAGAAACTGAGGCTTAGTGAAATTAATTTATTCAAGGACACTTATCCAACATGAATTCCAACCTGGGTTTGTTTCATGTCAAAGTCCTGGCTGGCAATTTATATAACAAAGCCTCCCATCATCAAAAGAGGTTAGGAAGATAAACAGTGAGCATAGCCAACACATTTGTTTGCTATATTTTTTGTTAGTTCTATCATCATTTAGGAAAATATTTTGGCACTGAATAATATTTCTATTAAAATTTTTATATATGCCTTCAACAGCATTTCTTCCTCTGATAACAGTAACACTACAAGAACAATTTATGATATAGGAAGCACAGGTAATCATGAATTAATGCACAGATCACCAGCAGCTGCAAATATCAATAGAGATAAAACCAGACAATATGTGCTACGTGGTAAAAGAACACAACACAATCTAAGAAGCATTCTTGCCCCACAAATCATATTTCCAATCTGATCAAGTTTCTAGATCCAACCACCAAATTAAGGAAACAGAGGGTAGAAGAACTTGACACCACAGGGATTAATCACCAAAATTTAAGGCGGTGAAAAAATGCTACATGTGAAAAAACATCATTTCCTCAATAAGGTTGCAAGAAAAGAGAAAATAAGGTAATATACAGACTAAAAAGACAATTAAGAAGTTTACTGCGATTCTAATTATTAAAAATATTAAAAACAATTAGCATTTGTGAGACAACTGGAAGTTAGAATGCTGACTGGATATTTATTTACCAAGAAATTACTGTTAACCATTATGATAACGTAAAGAAGAATTTTTCCAAAAGAGTCTATTCCTTATAGAACTATATATTACATGTTTATGGTTGAAATGATGTGATGTATTTATTTCAAAATAATACTGGAAGAGGGTGATAATGGAGAGCAGATAAATAAGAATGTCCATGAACTGATAACAGTTGAACTTTAGTGTCAAGTACATGGATGCTCATTTTACTATTATGTGCATTTTATGCATGTTTGAAAATAAGCACATGCAACATCACTGGAAATTGTACTAATTCCTTTCAGGGAAAGAAGCATATTACCAAGGAATCACAGAGTTGAAACGACCTTAGAGACAAGCTATTAAACCATCTCACTTTATAAATAAGGAAATTAAGGCTCAGATAGGATAAGTGACTTGCTCAGGGTCACACAACTTGTCAGTTCCAGTCTCAAGATCAGAATTTAAATCTCCAAACTTGCAGCCCAGGGCTCTGTTCTTTTTCAAACCTATAAGAAATGGCTGCATTTAAACATTTAGTCCAGAATTCTTAAAATCAAGTTTCTTCAATAAAA
>PVHT020000028.1:1387448-1404066 GCA_004024745.2 Catagonus wagneri
TAGGTGTACAGCATAGTGATGAAGTATTTTTGCCCATATTACTCCATTTTATGTTACTAGAAGATAATAGCTCTGATTCCTTTGCTAATTAGTATATCCTGCTTGTCAGTTGATACCTTGTGGTTTGTATCTATTCGTCCCACATCCCTGATTTCTCTCCCTGTCACCTCTCCTTGTCCGTTTGATCACCACAGGTTTGATTTTATGTCTGTGAATCTGTTTCTGTTTTTGCATATGCATTCATTTGGATCATTTTGTAGATTCCACTTGTAAGTGATAAAAACAGTGTTTGTCTTACTCTGACTTATTTCACTAAACATAATCTCTAGGTCCATCCACATTGCTGCAAGTGGCAGAATTTCATTCTATTTTTATGACTAAACACACATACACAAATACCACCACATTTCTTAATCCAAATGTCCATTTAATGGGCACTTGGGTTGTTTCTAGTCTTGGCTATTTTAAATGGGCCTATTATTGTTAATAACATTGAGGTGCTTTTATCTTTTCCAAGTAGTGGTTTCATTTTTTTCAAGGTATATACCAAGGAGTGGATTGTTGGATCATATGGTATTTCTGTAGTTAGCTTTTTGAGGAACTTTCGTACTGTTTTCCATAGTGTCTGCACCAATTTACACTACCACCCACAGTGTAAAAGGGTGCCTTTTTCTCCACATCCTCGCCAACATTTGTTATTTGTAGACTTTTTGGTGATAGACATTCTGAGAGGTGTGAGATGATTTCTCCTTTATTGTTTTGATTTACATTTATCTAATCATTAGTGACATTGAGTATCCTCTAAAGTTTCTCTTAGCCATCTGTATGTCTTCTTTGGAAAAATGTCTATTTAGGTCTTCCGGCCATTTTTTTATTCGGTTGTTTTCATTTTTTATATTGAGTTGTAAGAGTTGTTTGTATATTTTGGATATTAACCACTTGTTGGTCAAATCTTTTGCAAATATTTTCTCCCATTCCATAGGCTGTCTTTTTGTTTTGACGATGGTTTCCTTTGCTGCACAAGACTTTTTAGAGTTTGAGATCCCATATGCTTAATTGTGCTTTTGTTTTCTGGCCTTAGGAGCCATATTAAAAATAGTGCTACAATTTAAGGCAAAGTGTGTTCTGCCTATATTCTCTCTATGATTTCTATGGTTTCTATTATTACATTTAGGTCTTTAATCCATTTTGAGTTTATTTTTGTATGTGGTATGAGGGAATGTTCTCACCTCGTTGTTTTACATGTGACAGACCAGTTCCCAGAACCACTTGTTGAAAAAACTGTCTCTTCTGCATCGTGGATTTTGTCTCCTTTGTTGTACATTGACAATAAGTGCCTGGGATTATTTCTGGACTTTCTATTCGGTTCCATAGATCTATGTGTCTGTATTTGTGCCCGTATCTTGATCTTTTGATTATTGTGGATGAGGTCAGGGTGTAAAGTCTGAGGTCAGGGTGCACGATACCTCTAGCTTTGTCCTTCTCTCTCAAGATTGCTTTTGCAATTCAGGGTCTTTTTTGTTTCCATACAAAATTTAAAGTTACTTGTTCTAGTCCTATGAAAAATGTCATTGCTATTTTGATAGGGATTGCTTTAAATCTGTAGCCTGCTTTGGTAGTATGTCCATTTTAACAGTTTTAATTCATCCAATCCTAGAGCATGGAATGATATTTCCATTCCTTTGAATCACATTTAATTTCCTACATCAATGTTTTGTAGTTTCCAGAGTACAATGTTTAACCCTCTTCGTTAAGCTTATTCCTAGGTACTTTTTGATGCAATATTAAACAGGATATGCTTCTGTACTTTCTTTCTCTGATATTTCATTATCAGTGTATAGGAACACATTTCTGTATCCCTTATACAGCAAAGTTGCTGAATTTTTTTTTTAGTTCTACTAATTTTGAGGTGGAGACTTTAGGTTCTCTAGATTGAGTAACATGCCATCTGAAGAGTGACAGTTTTACTTCTACACTTCCATTTCGGATACCTTTTCTTTCTTTCTTTTTTCTTTTTGAATGATTGCAGCTAGAGTGGGCATCCATATCTTTTTCCTGAATTTAACAAAAATGCTTTTAGCTTTTAACCATTGAATATTATGCTGTTTGTGTATTTAAGTAGCCTTCATTATGCTGAATGTTTCTTTAATAACCAATTTGATGAGAGTTTTTATAGTGAATTTCTGTTGAATTTTTTCAAATGCCTTTCCTGCATCTGTTGAGAGGATCAGGATCCTGTGGTATTTATCCTTCCTTTTGTTAATGTGATGCATCACATTGATTTGCAAATGTTGAGCCTTTCTGTGACACTGGAACAAATCCCACTTAATCAGGATGTATGATCCTTTTTTAAATGTACTGTTGGATTTGGTGGTAATATTTTGCTAACATAATGTTAATAGTTTGTTGAGGGTTTTTACACCTATACTCATTGAAGTTATTGGCCTCCAATTTTCTTTTTTTTAGTGTCTTTGTCTAGGTTTGGTATCAGAGTAAAGTTGGCCCCATAGGAAAAAATTGGGACATTTTCATCCTCTTCAGTGATTTGGAAAAGATAGAATAATGAGGATTAACTCTTCTTTATATTGAATAGTTACCCCATGACACTGTTCAATCTGTAAGTTATATTTGCTGGGAGTAATTTTTTTTTCCATTATAGCTGGTTTACAGATTTCTGTCAAATTTTCCAACTGCACCATGTGGTGACCCGGTTACGTGTACATATATTGATTTTTCACATGTGATTATACTTGGTTCCCAGTGCTATACAGCTGGATCTCCTTGCTTTTCCATCCCCAAGGCAATAGACAACCCCAGACTCCCATACCCTCCCACACCTCCCCACCCCCTTGGCAACCACAAGTCTATTCTCCAAGTTCGTGATTCTGTTTTCTGTAGAAAGGTTCATTTGTGCAGTATATTAGATTCTAGTTATAAGTGATATCATACAGTATTTGTCTTTCTCCTTCTGACTTGCTTCACTGAGTATGAGGGTCTCTAATTCCATCCACGTTGCTGCAAATGACATTATTTTATCCTTTTTTAATGGCTGAATAGTATTCGATTGTGTATATATACCACAGATTCCCAATCCAGTCATCTGTCAATGGACATTTGGTTTGTTTCCATGTCTTCGCTACTGTGAATAGTGCTGCAGTGAACATGCATTTGCAAGTGTCTTTTTCAAGGAAAGTTTTGTCCAGATATATGCCCAAGAGTGGGATTGCTGGGTCATAATATAGTTCTATGTATAGTTTTCTAAGGTACCTCCACATTGTTTTCCATAGTGGTTGTACCAGCATACATGCCCACCAATAGTGCATGAGGGTTACCTTTTCTCCACACCCCTCCAGCAACTGTTTGTGGACTTGTTAATGATGGTCATTCTGACTGGTGTGAGGTGGCATCTCATGGTAGTTTTGATTTGCATTTCTCTAATCATCAGTGATGTTGAGCATTTTTTCATGTGCTTGTTGGCCATCTGTATATCTTCTTTGGAGAAATGTGTATTCATTTCCTTTGCCCACTTTTCAATGGGGTTGTTGGCTTTTTTGCAGTTGAGCTGCATCAGTTGTTTCTCTATTTTAGAGATTAAGCCCTTGTCAGTTGTGTCATTTGACTATTTTCTCCCATTCAGTAAGTTGTCTTTTAGTTTTCTTTTTGGTTTCCCTTGCTGTGCAAAAGTTTGTCAGCTTGATTAGGTCCCATGGTTTATCTTTGCTTTGATTTCTGTAGCTTTGGGAGACTGACCTGAGGAAACATTTGTGAGGTAGATGTCCAAGAATGTCTTGCCAATGTTTTCTTCCAGGAGTTTAATAGTGTCTTGTCTTATATTTAAGTCTTTAAGCCATTTAGAGTTTATTTTTGTGCATGGTGTGAGAGTGTTGGTCTAGTTTCATTGATTTGCATGCAGCTGTCCAGGTTTCCCAGGAATACTTACTGAACAGACTTTTTTCCCATTTTAAGTTCTTGCCTCCTTTGTCAAAGATCAATTGGCCAATCTGTTTATTTCTGGGTTCTCTATGCTGTTCCATTGGTCTGTATGTCTGTTTTGGTACCAGTACCACACTGTCTTGATAACTGTGGCCCTGTAATATTGCCTGAAGTCTGGAAGAGTGATGCCTCCTGCTTGGTTTTTGTTCCTCAGAATTGCTTTGGCGATTCTGGGTCTTTTGTAGTTCCATATAAATTTTTGGATTGTTTGTTCTAGTTCTGTGAAAAATGTCTTGGGTAATTTGATAGGGATTGCAATGAATCTGTAGATTGCTTTGGGTAGTATGGCCATTTTTACGATATTAATTTTTCCAGCCTATGAGCATGGAATATCTTTCCATTTCTTTGTATCTTCCATGATCTCCTTGATTAATGCTTTGTAGTTTTCTGCATGTAAGTCTTTCACCTCCTTGGTCAAGTTTATTCCCAGGTATTTGATTTTTTGGGGTGCTATTTTAAAAGGTAAAGTATTTTGGTATTCTTTTTCTAATATTTCATTGTTAGTGTACAGAAATGCAATTGATTTCTGAAGGTTAACTTTATATCCTGCTACTTTGCTGAATTTGTCTATGATTCAAGTAATTTTGTGATTGAGTCCTTGGGGTTTTCTATATAAAGTATCATGTCATCTGCATAGAGTGAAAGTTTTACCTCTTCTCTTACTGTTTGGATGCCTTTTATTTCTTTTGTTTGTTTGATTGCTGTAGCTAGGACTTCAAATTCTATGTTGAAAAACAGTGGCGAGAGTGGGCATCCTTGTCTTGTTCCAGATTTTATTTGGAAGGCTTTCAGCTTTTCTCCATTGAGTATTATATTTGGTGTGGGTTTTTCATATATGGCCTTTATTATGTTAAGGAATGTTCCTTGTATTCCCACTTTGATAAGAGTTTTGATCAAGAATAGATGTTGGACTTTGTCAAAGGTTTTTCTGCATCTATTGGGATGGTCATGTTGTTTTTACTTCTCTTTTGTTAATGTGGTGTATGACATTGATTGATTTGCGTATGTTGAACCATCCTTGTGCACCTGGGATGAATCCCACCTGGTCGTGGTGTATGATCTTTTTGATATGCTGTTGGACTCAGTTGGCTAAAATTTTTTTGAGAATTTTTGCATCTATACTCATCAAAGATATTGGCCGATAGTTCTCTTTTTTCGTGGTGTCTTTGTCTGGTTTTGGCATTAAGGTGATGTTGGCATCATAGAAAGTCTTTGGGAGTGTTCCTTCTTCTTCAGTCGTTTAGGAAAGGTTAAGGAGGATGGGTTTGACTTCCTCTTAGTATGTTTGGTAGAATTCACCTGTGAAGCCATCTGGTCCTGGACTTTTATTTCTAGGGAGTGTTTTGATGACGTACTCAATTTCATTTCTAGTGATTGGTCTGTTCAGTTGATTTATTTCTTCTTGATTCAGTTTTGGCAGGGTGTAGGTCTCTAAAAAGTTGTCCATTTATTCTAGGTTATCAAATGTGTTGGCATACAATTGTTCATAGCATTCTGTCATGGTTTTTTAATACCCCTTGTGATTTCTCCTTTTCATTTATTATATTTGGTTTTTTTCTCTCCACTTCTTGGTGAGTCTCTCCAGATGTTTGTAAATCTGTTGTTTTTTTTTTTGTCTTTTTGCCTTTTATATAGAGCCACACCCAAGGTATGTGGACATTTCCAGGCTCGGGGTCTAACAGGAGCTGTAGCTGCCAGCCTTCACCACAGCCACAGCAACGCGGGATCCGAGACGCATCTGCAACATTCACCAGAGCTCACGGCAGTGCCAGATCCTTAACCCACTGAGCAAGGCCAGGGATCAAACCCGCAACCTCATGGTTCTTAGTCAGATTTGTTAACCACTGAGCCACGAAGGGAACTCCTAGATGTTTGTAAATCTTGTTTACCTTTTCAACGAACCAGCTCTTGGTTTGTTTGAATTTTTTCTATTGTTTTTTGAATCTCTATTTTCCTTTTTTTTTTTTTTTTTGCCTTATCTAGGACTGCACCTGTGGCATATGGCGGTTCCCAGACTAAGGGTCTAACAAGTTAATCTCTACTTTATTGATTTCCTCTCTGATCTTAATGATTTACTTCCTTCTGCTGACTTTAGAGTGTTTTTGTTCTTTTTTTCTAATTCATTAAGGTGATGTGTTAAGTTGTTGATTTGAGATTTTTCTTCTTTTTCGAGGAAGGCCTGTAATGCTATGAACTTCTCTCAGAGCACTGCTTTTGCAGCATCCCATAGATTTGCAGTGGTTGTATCTTCATTCTCACTTGTCACAAGGTATTTTTTTATTTCTTTCTTGATTTCCACATTGATCCATTCATTTTTTAGTAGCATGTCATATAATCTCCATGTAATATGTTTTCTCTCATTTCCTTTCCTGTGGTTGATTTCTAGTTTCATGCCTTTGTGGTCAGAGAAGATACTTGAAATAATTTCTATACTCTTAAATTTGTTGAGGTTAGCTCTAGGCCCCAGTATGTGATCTATCCTTGAGAATGTTCCATGTGCACTTGTGAAAAATGTATATTCTGATTTTTTTTGGATGTAATGTCCTGAAAATGTCAGGTAGGTCTAACTTTTCTATTGTGTCATTTAGGATCTCTTTTGCCTTACTGATTTTCTGCCTAGAGGATATGTCCATTGATGTGAGTGGAGTGTTAAAGTCTCCTACAATTATTGTATTGCCATCTGTTTCTCCTTTTATGTCTGATAGTACTTGTTGTAGGTACTTGGGTGCTCCTATATTAGGGGCATATATATTGACAATTGTAATATCCTTTTCTTTTTCTTTTTTGTCTTTTTGCCTTATCTAGGGCTGCACCTGTGGCATATGGAGGTTCCCAGGCTAGGGGTCTAACAGGAGCTCTAGCTGCCAGCCTTTGCCACAGTCACAGCAACGCGGGATCCGAGCCACATCTGAGACCTACACCTGAGCTCTCGGCAACGCCGGATCCTTAACCCACTGAGCAATGCCAGGGATTGAACCCACAACCTCATGGTTCCTAGTTGGATTCATTAAACACTGAGCCACGATGGGAACTCCATCCTTTTCTTGAATGGATCCTTTAACCATTAAGTAGTGTCCTTCTTTGTCTTTATGGCTTTCACCTTAAAGTCTATTTTGTCTGATATGAGTATTGCCAATCCTGGTTTCCTTTCTTGTCCATTGGCGTGAAATATCTTTTCCCATACTCTCACTTTCAATCTATCTGTGTCCTTTGCCCTAAGGTGAGTGTCTTGTAGGCAGCAGATTGTAGATTTTTGCTTTTTTATCCATTCTGCTACTCTGTGCCTTTTGATTGGAGCATTCAGTCCACTGACACTGAGAGGTGATTATTGACAGATATGTATTTATTGCCATTTTAGATCTTGTTTTTGAGTTGATTCTATGTTTCCCTTTTCTTCTTTTCTTTTTTTGTTGGATGGTTTCCAATTATTTTATACTTTTTGTACTTTTCTTTTCAGTATTTGTGGATGTGATGTCCCATTTTGGTTTGTGGTTGCCCTGTTTTTTAAGTATGTCAACAACTTCTTATATCTGCTTGCTGTGGCCTGATAACTGTGTAGGCTTAAACACATCATTAAGAAAAAAAGAAAGAAAGAAAGAAAGAAAGAAAGAAAGAAAGAAAGAAAGAAAGAAAAGTTTTCTTTAAGTTAAAAAAAAGAAAAAAGAAATAGTCTATGTTTTCCTACTTTCCCTCCCCACAGTGTATGATTTTGTTGTCTTTTTTTATAAATTTATTTATTTATTTATTTTAGTATCTTCATGATTAGATCTGTGTGCTGGCTTATTTGAATGATTGCTTTCCATTTGTGGTTTCCTCCATTCGAATTCTTACTTTTTACTTTTCTTTTTTTTTCATAGGGACCTTTTTCAGCATTTTTTTAGAAAGGGCTTAGTATTGCTGTACTCTTTTAACTTTTATTTGTTGGAGAAATTCTTTATTTCCCCTTCTATTTTAAATGATATTCTTGCTGGGTAGAGTATTCTAGGTTGTAGACCAGGTCCTTTCAGCACTTTAAATATATCTTGCCATTCCCTTCTAGCCTGTACTGTTTCTGTAGAGAAATCAGCTGACAGCCTTATGGGGGATCCCTTATAATTAACGCTTTGCTTTTCTCTTGCTGCCTTTAGGATCCTCTCTTTATCTTTAATTCTTGCCATATTTAATATAATATGTCTTGGTGTGCGTCTGTTTGCGTTCAACTTTTTTGGGGCCCTCTGTTCATCCTGCATCTTGATGTCAGAGTCCTTCAGATTTGGAAAGTTTTCAGACATAATTTATTCGAATATGTTTTCAATCCCCTATTCTTTTTCTGCCCCTTCTGGAATTCCTATTATGCATAAATTGTGCCACTTTATATTATCCCATAGATCTCTTATATTGCTTTCACGGTTTTTCATTTGGTTTCCTGTCTGCTGTCCTGATTGCGTGATTTCCATTGTTCTATCTTCCACGTCACTAATTCATTCCTCTGTATGATTCAAACAGCTCTTTATTGCCTTTAGCTCAGTTTGCATCTCTGCACAGGAGTTTTCTAGCTTTTCTTGGCTCCTCCTTATGTTTACTAGTTCCTTTCTAAGGGAATCTGCATTGCTGTTTACATCTTCTCTTAATTACTGGATTTTTGGCCTTAATTCCTGAAGTATTTTCACTACCTCCCTTCTGAACTCCATTTCTGTCAGACTGCAGAGGTCTGTTTCATTGTTGGCTGCTTTAAATTACTTGTCCTGTTCTTTTAACTGGGAATGGTTTTTGAGCTTCTTCATCTTGCTTGTGGTTTTCTTTTTCTGTGAGTTTTGGGGAAGCCACACTGTAGTCTTGTAAGGCTAGTTCCAGGCAAGAGCACCCCTTTGTATTTTTTTGGTGGGGTTACTACTTATTTTTGGTGTGGAAGTTTGAATATTTGGTGTCTCTTTCTTCAGAGTGAGCAGGCTGTTATCTCAATGGTTCTCTGAGTGTTCTCTGGGAGAATGAGAAATGGCTAAGGTCAACATTTGGTACCTAGTCTCTGGGCTCTCAACTGCAGTAAGGATCTGCAGGAAGGTGGCACTAGCTACTCCTAGTTGCTGGGCCCTGGGAAGTGGTCATGAGCGCTAGGCAGATCTACCAGGTGCCCAGAGCATTTGGCAGTATCAGCAGCAGGAAGTATGATTTCCAGGGAGAGTGCGAGACACAGCAGCTAGTGTTTGATTGCAAAGTCCTCCTTTGAGGTGATTGGAACAACAGGGGTTACCTGTTCAGGGACTTCTAGTGGAAATGGGCCATGACTGACTCCTGAGCCAGTGATAACTGTGGTGGTTTGCCCCCTCCACCTGTAGTCCATGCATGAAGCAATCTATCTCACTTAGCCCACATAAGAGGTGCTGTACAGGTGGTTCTTAGATGCAAGGTGTTGAAGAGTGATAGAGATCAGGTACTACCCAGAGCACTCAGCAGTGGGAGCAGCAGGGTTTGTGTGTTCCCAAGAGTGAACAGTCTCTGGTGCTTGGCAGGCCCCATGTGGCACTTAGCCCCCTGATGCCCTTGGCCCACACTTTCAGGCTGCTGGGGACCCGTGCTTGATCCACCCTGCTGTCCCCACTGGCTCCGTGGGCTCTGCTGTGTGGTCTCCACCCCACCGATGCTGCTGGCTCCATGGGCTGGTGTGGGCTCCGCCCCACTGTGACACTGGTTCAGCGGGCTGTCACAGGCTCTGCCCCTCCAATGATGTTGGTTCCGCAGGTTGGCATGGGCTAGTGGCTCCGTTTTCTGGTGCAGGGCTCTGCCCCACTGCAGATGTTGGTTGTGAGGGCTGGCACAGCTCTGCCCCACCTCAGATGCTGGCTCTGTGGTCTGGTGTGGGCTCCGCCCCACTACAGACACTGGCTCAGTGGGCTGGCACAGGCTCTGCCCCTCCACTGATGCTGGCTCTGTGGGCTGGTGTGGGCTCTGCCCTGCTGCTGATGCTGGCTCCACAGGCTAGCACAGGGCTCTGCCGCACCAGAGACGCTGACTCTGCAGGTTGGCGCTGTCTCCTGACTCCATAAGCTGGCACAGGGCCCTGCCCCACTGCCAATGCTGGTTCTGTGGGTTGGTGTGGGCTCCCAGCTCCGTGGGCTAGTGCAGGGCTCTGCCCCACCACAGACGCTGACTCTGCAGCCTGTGCAGGCTCCTGGCTCCACGGGCTGGTGCAGGGCCCCCTCCCACAGCCAATGCTGGCTCCATGGGCTCCGTGGCACAGGCTCTGCCCCTGCTGCCACTGCTGCCTCCACTGACTTCACCCTGCTGCCACTGCTGTCTCTGTGGTGCAGGCTCTGCCACCCCACCCTCCGTGCTAGTTCAAGGTGCTTCCTATGGTGGTCAGCCCCTCCTCCTCTCCTCCTCCCTAACAATGAAGGCTTGCCTCCTCTGTGGGACCAGACTTCCCCGGTTCCCTCTGTCCTGGCTTTACACTCCACAGTCCATAGAGTCTTGCCCTCCCACCCACGCACTGCTCCCTAGGCTATCTCCACAACCACCACTGACCTCAGCACTTTCCCAGGACTAACCTCAGGAGCCTAAGTCTCAGCTCCCAGGCCCTGCCCAGCGCCTCAGACTGTGGTGTCTGTGCTGGTAGTCAGTTCATCTGCGTGAGTCTCTAACTCCACTTTTCCATTCTCAGTCCAGCTCCTGAGTTTTTCTCAGGCTTTGAAGTCCCTCTAGCAACACTGATCATCAGTTAGGTGGCTTCCCAGGGTGAGGGTTCCCTTTTTTGTTCACAGCTCCCTCCCTGGGGCGCTGGTGCCATCCTGATTCCTTCTCTCTCTCTCTCTCTCTCTCTCTCTCTCTCTTTTTTCTGTTGTTCTACCCAGTTATGTCAAGAGTTTCTTGCAGTTTTTGGAGGCTTAAATTCATCATTCAGATGATGTTTTGTCCAAGTTTTTTTTTATATTTAGATGTGTTTTTTTTATGTATTTGTGGGAGAGGGTGAGCACGACCTCTTACTCCTCAGCCATCTTTCTGCCGTCCCCTGCTGGGAGTATTTTTAATCACAAATTCAATTTCCCTGCTAGTGATTGGTTCTTCTGATTATCTATATCGTCTTAATTCAGTCTTAGAGGTTTGTATATTTATAGATGTTCATCCTACTGCCCAGTTTGTTAGAGCATGGTGCTAATAGATATTTGTCCATTTCTTCTCTGTTACCCTATTTGTTGGCTTATAACAATTTGTACCATCTTCTTAGGATTTTTTGTGTGTGTGTCTCTGTGGTATCTGTAGTCATTTCTCCTATTTAGTTTCTTCTCTTTTTTTTTGTTATGTGGGACTGTAGTATTTTCTTCTTGATGAACCAGGCTGAATGTTCATTTTCACCTTTTTAAAGAATCAGCTCTTGGTTCTGTTAACCATTTCTATTTTTTGTCCCTATTAATTTATTGCTTCTCTGAGCTTTATTATTTCCTTCCTTTCGAACCACGGACTTTGTTTATTCTTCAAATTCCTTTACACAAAGGGTTAGATTTTTTAGTTGAGATTTTTCTTATTTTCTTGAGATAGGACTCTATCACTATAAACTTTCTCAGAGAAATGCTTTTGCAGCATCACATATATTTTAGGAAGTTGTGTTTCCATTTTGAATTGTCTCAGGTTATTTTCTGATTTCCTCTTGGACTTTATTTTGACACATTGGTTTTTCAGCAGCATGTTGTTTAGTTCCCACATGATTTTTCTTTTCCTATTTTTCTTTTTTTAGTTGCTTTCTAGTTCCATACCCTTGTGGTTGGAAGAAATGCTTGATGTAATTTCTATCCTTCTAAATTTCTTGAGACTTGTTTTGTGACCTAGTTTATCCTGGAGAACATTTCATATGCACTTGAAAATAATGTGTACTGTGTTGATTTGTGATGTAGATATCTATTAAGTCTAACTGGTCTATTTACAGCCCTTGTTGCCTTACAAGTTATCTGTCTGTGTAATCTGTTCATTGATATAAGTGGAGTATTAAGGTCTTCTATTATTGTATACTGTCAATTGAAATATTTATATCTATTATTATTTGATTCCTGAATTGGCTACATATACATTAATGAGTTTAATTTCTTCTTTTATTGATCCCTTTGTCATCATATAATGCCCTTTTTGTCTTTTGTTAAGCCTTTGGTTTAAAGTCTATTTTGCATGATATGAGTATCATTACCCCCACTTTGCTATTTCCATTTGGATGAAATACCTTTTTCCATCCACACATTTTCAGTGTGTCTTTAGCTCCGAAGTGAATCACTTGTTAGCAGCATATAGATGGGTCTTTAAATGTTTTTTTTCATTTGGCATTTATTCCATTGATGTTTAAAAAATTAATAATAGTATGCACTTACTGCCATTTTTATTACTTGTGTTTGGTTGTATTTTTTGTTCTCACCTATTTTTTCTTCCCTTCTTTTATTTCACATTTTCTTTAGTGGCAAACATGTGTACCCTTCTCACTTGTTTTTGTTTATCTATTGTAGAATTTTGATCTGTGGTTACTATGAGGTCCATATATGTTGACCAACAACTAGTATATCTAGTTCCTTTAAACTGGTAGTACTTAAAGTTCAAAACCTTCTAAAAAATCTACATTTTTACTCCCTTGTCCCATATTTTGTGTTTTTGATATAATATTTTATATCTTTATGTTTTTCTTTTTCTGTTTATTGTAGTTATAGTTGCTTTTACAAGTTTTTGCCTTTTCAATTTTGTGTTGGCTTACTTAGTTTTTATTATATCCTCAGTCTTTATTATATATTATATATTCCTAGTGAGATT
Source organism: Catagonus wagneri (assembly GCA_004024745.2). NCBI lineage: Eukaryota > Metazoa > Chordata > Mammalia > Artiodactyla > Tayassuidae > Catagonus > Catagonus wagneri. Next base: position 1,400,202 of record PVHT020000028.1, read on the forward strand.
TCATCTTTCCTATGTATTTTTACTTCTTTTCCACTTTGATAAGACCCTTCAACATTTTTTGTAGGGTTAATTGGGTATTGATGAACTCTTAGTATTTGTTTGTCTGAGACATTCTTTGTATCTCCTAAATGATGGTTTTGCAGTGTAGAACACCTAAGTTACAAGTTTTTCCCTCTCAACACTTTAAATATATCAAACCACTCCATTCTGGCCTACAAAGTTTCTGAAGAGAAAATACTTGGTAGCTTTATTGAGGTTCCCTTGTATGTGACTCTCTTTTCTCTTGCTGCTTTTAGGTTCTTTCTTTAACTTTTGCCATTTCAATTATGATATATCTCAGTGTGGGTCTGTTTGAGTTCATCTGGTTTAGACCCCTGTTTGCTTCCTGTACCTGAATATCTGTTTCTTGCCTTGAGTTTAGGAAATTTTCAGTCATAATTTCTTCAATTACATTTTTGATACCCCTTTCCCTTCTCCTTCTGGATCCACTGTAGTACAAATGTTGGCCCATTTGTGTTATCCCAGAGGCCTCATATATTTCAGGAATTTCTTTTTCTTTCTTCCTGCTGTTCTGATTGAATGACTTCCATTATTCTATCTTCCATATCACATAGCATTCTTCTGTGTTGTTTAGTATGCTATTAATTGCTTCTAGAGTGTTTTTTTTTAATATCTCAGATACTGAGCTTCTCTTTTTTTCCAGCCATACTCATGGCATATGGAAATTCCTGGGTCAGAGATTGAATCCAAGCTGCAGCTGAGACTTATGCCACTCTGGGGTAATGGTAGATATTTAACCTACAATCTGGGGAGCAAACCCATGCTGCCACAGAGACAATGCTGGATCCTTAACCCACTGTAACAGAGTGGGAGTTCTAAGCTATCTTTTTCTTTATTGGATCTTTTTTGTTTTCTACATTCTTGTTAAAACCAGCTACGTTTATGGAGTTTCTACTGTAGTAAGATGGAATCGGCAGCTTTTCTGCAGTGTCAGGGTGCAAGTTTTATTCCTAGCCTGGCACAGTGTGTTAAAAGGATCCAGAATTGCCTCAGCTGTGGTACAGGTTGCAACTGAGGCTTGGATATGATCCCTGGCACAGGTAATCCATATGCCATGGGACAGCACCCCCTAAAAAATTTACATTTAGAACAATTCTGTTTCCTTATTCACTTAACACTTTTATTGTCAATCTTTTGAATTACTTACCTGATGCATTTTTTGTTCTAACTAATTGCTAATTTTTAAGCGTTTTCTCTTGCTCTTTCAGTTGAGAGCACTTCCCTGCCTTTTCATTTTACTTAAATATCTCTGCTTCTATAAATTAGGAAAAACAATTACTAATTTGGTGAAACCATTACCTACCCTGGTCTTGAAGAGGTGTTCTTATGCCCCTATACAGACTGTGTGTGCCCAATGCCTTTTGTGAGAGATGTGGATTTGATGTGGATGTCAGTCACATCTTTCCTCAGAGTGAGCTGGCAGCTATCATCTTGGCAAGCTGTGGGGCTGGATATAGAGGAACTAGAGCCCATTTTGGGAGTGATGTGAGACTACCTGTCTGCTCAGTGGACACCGCTCCCATGTCATTGGCATGGTCTTATCCTAAGTTGCTGGAGCAGAATTCCTGAGAATCACTCTCAAGCTCTCTCTGTTTCATTTAAGTGTATGCGGTTTTTCCTCCCTGCACAGAAACTTTTGACCCAAAGGAGGAATGTCCTGGAGCAAGTGGGTTTGTGTGCTTACAGAATTTTGATGCTCTGCTGGTATAGGCAACTATACCCGCACTCAGATGCAGCCCATGGTTGTGTCTTTTCCCCTATTGTGGCCATCCCACATCTAGTGCTAGGCTGCGATATGGAGTGAGCAGGGTCAGGGTATTCACTTGGCTTGCTCTGTGGCATGCCTTGTGGCAGACATGGGAATTCAAGTAGCCTCATAGTCATCAGAAGTCTGGCCTGCTTCTGGGCAACATTTGACTAATGCCAATCATGTCCATCATGGCCCCAACCGGGCTTTTCACCAGGTCCCTGGGTCATCCATGCATCCCTAGATTGAGTCTTTCCCCAGGTCTTGTCAACCCTAGATCCAGTGCCAAGATGTAGCATGGAGTGAACATGGCCAGGGCGTTTGCTCAGCTGCTACTAGGGAGCATGATGAGGTGCTTGTGGGAATTCCATCAGATATGCTACTATCAGAAGTCTGGGCTGTTACTGGGGCACCACTAAAGTAAGTGCCATTAATGTCTACTACCACCCCATCTGTGATATACCCAGGCCCCCAGGTCACTTCTGCATCCCTAGCTTCAAGTATTTTCCTAGGTATTATCTGCACTAGATCCAGTGCTATGCCATTGTGTAACAGGTCTGTGGCATTCACTTAGCTTGGACTGGGGAAAAAACAATGCAGAAGCCACTAGGGCAGACCTCTTTCTGCCCAACCTGGGGGCACACCAGCAACCAAGCACTCCTCGTGTGTGCTTCTAGGCTTCCACAGCCTTTCTATCTGTTCCAACATTTCTTGAAGCACCCAAAAGAGATTTTCTTCTACACATAGGACCCCAGCACTGTTTTGCCTAGTCTGTGGTTCAATGCACTCCTCCTCAGGACAAGTGTCTGCCCATGAGAACTCTCTTTTTCTCTACATCCCTTCTCAATGCTTGCAATCCCATCCTACCCAATTATATCTGTATCTTTCTTATAGCACTGGTTGTTCAGGAGTCCTTCTGTCAATTTCCAGTTAGTTTTCCATGAAGATTATTGCACATGTAGATGTATTTTGATATGTTCATGAAGGGAGTTCAGTTTCACATCCACTTATTCATCCATCTTTATGTCCTCGGATGGCCAGTGTATTTAAGCCATTCCCACAAATATGTTGTGGTATAAAATTTTAATTTTATTTAACATTTCCTTAATTACTTATAATATTGGACATCATTTTGTGTACGTAATTACCATTAATTTTCCTCATTTAGTGAAGTGCCCATTGAAATATTTCCCATTATAATTGTGTATTTTTAACTTGTTATTGATTTTTAACACTTCTTTATATATTCTTTTTAATTTTTTTATTTATTTTATTTTTTTTAATTTTTTTACATTATACCCAGCTGTACAGCGTGGTGACAGGGTTACACAACACAAGTGGTTAGACATAGTTCCCAGTGCTATACAGTGGTATCTCCTTGCTTTTCCAGCCCAGAGGAAACAATATACAGCTATTAACCACAGACCACCCTGCCATTCCATTCCCTCCCCCACCCTTTTGGCAACCACAAGTCTGTTCTCCAAGTCCTTGATTTTCTTTTCTGCATAAAGGTTCATTTGTGCAGTATGTCAGATTCCAGTTATTAGTGATATCATATGGTATCTGTCTTTCTCCTTCTGACTTACTTCACTCAGTATGAGGGTCTCTAATTCCATCCATGTTGCTGCAAATGACATTATTTTATTCTTTTCTATGGCTGAGTAGTATTCCATAGTGTATATACACCACATCTTCCTAATTCAATTATCTGTCCATGGACATTTGGGTTGTTTCCATGTCTTGGTTATTGTGAATAGTGCTGCAATGAACATGCGTGTGCAGGTGTCTTTTTCAAGGAAAGTTTTGTCTGGGTATATGCCCAAGAGTGGGATTGTTGGGTCATATGGTAGTTGTATGTTTAGTTTTCTAAGGTACCTCCATACTGTTTTCCATAGTGGTTATACCAGCTTACATTCCCACCAACAGTGCAGGAGAGTCCCCTTTTCAACACACCTCCCTCAGCAATTGTTGTTTGTGGACTTGTTAATGATGGCCATTCTGACTGGTGTGAGGTGGTATCTCATAGTAGTTTTGATTTACATTTCTCTAATCATCAGT
>PVHT020000028.1:1405066-1416827 GCA_004024745.2 Catagonus wagneri
TAGTTTTCTAAGGTACCTCCATACTGTTTTCCATAGTGGTTATACCAGCTTACATTCCCACCAACAGTGCAGGAGAGTCCCCTTTTCAACACACCTCCCTCAGCAATTGTTGTTTGTGGACTTGTTAATGATGGCCATTCTGACTGGTGTGAGGTGGTATCTCATAGTAGTTTTGATTTACATTTCTCTAATCATCAGTGATGTTGAGCATTTTTTCATGTGCTTGTTGGCCATCTGCATCTCTTCTTTGGAAAACTGTCTATTTAGGCCCTTTGCCCATTTTTCAATGGGGTTGTTGTTTTTTTTTGCTGTTGAGCTGCATAAGTTGTTTATATATTTTTGAGATTAGGCCCTTGTCAGTTGCATCATTTGACACTATTTTCTCCCATTCTGTAAGTTGCCTTTTAGTTTTCTTTTTGGTTTCCTTTGCTGGCAAAAGCTTGTCAGCTTGATTAGGTCCCATTGGTTGATCTTTGCTCTGATTTCTGTTGCTTTGGGAGACTAACCTGAGAAAACATTTGTAAGGCTGATGTCAGAGAATGTTTTACCTATGGTTTCTTCCAGGAGTTTAATGGCATCTTGTCTTATATTTAAGTCTTTAAGCCATTTAGAGTTTATTTTTGTGCATGGTGTGAGAGTGTGTTCTAGTTTCATTGATTTGCATGCAGCTGACCAGGTTTCCCAGCAATGCTTACTGAACAGACTGTCTTTTTCCCATTTTATGTTCTTGCCTCCTTTTTCAAAAATCAGTTGACCGTAGGCATCTGGGTTTATTTCTGGGTTCTCTATTCTGTTCCATTGGTCGGTATGTCTGTTTTGGTACCAGTACCACACTGTCTTGATTACTGTGCCTCTTGCTTGGTTTTTTACTTTAGAATTGCTTTGGCAATTCTGGGTCTCTTGTGGTTCCATATAAAATTTTGGATTGTTTGTTCTGGTTCTGTGAAGAATGTCTTGGGTAATTTGATACGGATTGCATTGAATCTGTAAATTTCTTTTGGTAGTATAGCCATTTTTACAATATTTATTTTTCCGGCCCATGAGCATGGAATATCTTTCCATTTGTTTGTATCTTCTTTGATCTCCTTGATTAATGTTTTCTGGTTTTCTGCATATAAGTCTTTCACCTCCTTGGTCAAGTTTATTCCCAGGTATTTGATTTTTTGGGGTGCTATTTTAAAAGGTAAAGTATTTTGGTATTCTTTTTCTAATATTTCATTGTTAGTATACAGAAACGTGGTTGATTTCTGAAGGTTAACCTTATATCCTGCCACTTTGCTGAATTTGTCTATGAGTTCAAGTAATTTTGGGACTGAGTCCTTGGGGTTTTCTATATAAAGTATCCTGTCATCTGCATACAGTGACAGTTTTACCTCTTCTCTTCCTATTTGGATGCCTTTTATTTCTTTTGTTTGATTGCTGTAGCTAAAAGCTCTAATACTATGTTGAATAACAGTGGAGAGAGTGAGTATCCCTGTCTTCTTCTGGATTTTAGTGGGAATGCTTTCAGCTTTTCTCCATTGAGTATTATATTTACCATGGGTTTATCGTAAATGGCTTTCATTATGTTAAGAAATGTTCCCTGTATTCCCACTTTGGTAAGAGTTTTGATCAAGAATTGCTGTTGGACTTTGTCAAATGCTTTTTCTGCATCTATTGAGAAGATCATGTGGTTTTTGACTTTTCTTTTGTTAATGTGGTGTATAACTTTGATTGATTTGAGTATGTTGAACAATCCTTGTGCACCTGGGATGAATCCTCCCTGGTCGTGGTGTATGATCTTTTTGATATGTTGTTGGATTCCGTTGGCTAAAACTTTGTTGAGAATTTTTGCATCTATATACATCAGAGATATTGGCCTATAGTTCTCTTTTTTCATGGTGTCTTTGTCTGGTTTTGGAATTAAGGTGATGTTGGCATCATAGAAACTCTTTGGGAGTGTTCCTTCTTCTTCAACCGTTTGGAAAAGTTTAAAGAGAATGGGTATGAGTTCCTCTTTGTATGTTTGGTAGAATTCACCTGTGAAGCCATCTAGTCCTGGACTTTTAATTGTAGGGAGTGTTTTTATGACATACTCAATTTCATTTCTGGTGATTGGTCTGTTCAGTTGATCTATTTCTTCCAGAGTCAGTTTTGGGAGGGTGTAAGTCTCTAAAAAGTTATCCATTTCCTCTAGGTTGTCAAATTTGTTGGCATACAATTGTTCATAGTATTCTCTCATGGTTTTCTGTATTTCTGTAATCTCCGTTGCGATGTCTCCTTTTTCAGTTCTTATTTTGTTTATTTGGCTTTTTTCTCTCCTCTTCTTGGTGAGTCTAGCCAGAGGTTTGTCAATTTTGTTTACCTTTTCAAAGAACGAGCTCTTGGTGTTATTGATTTTTTCTATTGTTTTTTGAGTCTCTATTGTATTGATTTCCTCTCTGATCTTAATGATTTCCTTCCTTCTGCTGACTTTAGGGTGTTTTTGTTCTTCTTTTTCTAATTCATTCAGGTGTGGGTTAGGTTGTCAATTTGAGATTTTTCTTCTTTTTTGAGGAAGGCCTGTAATGCTATGAATTTCCCTCTGAGTACTGCTTTTGCAGCATCCCATAGATTTAGAGTGGTTGTGTATGCATTCTCATTTGTCTCAAGGCATTTTTTAATTTCCTTCTTGATTTCCTAATTGACCCAATCTTTTTTTAGTAACATGTTGTTTAGTCTCCATGTAGTATGTTTTTTCTCATCTCCTTTCCTGTGGTTGACTTCTAGTTTCACGCCTTTGTGGTCAGAGAATATACTTGGAATAATTTCTATACTCTTAAATTTTTGCTTTTTTGTCCAGTCTGTCTTTTGGTTGGAGCATTTAGCCCATTGACATTTAAGGTGATTATTGAGAGATATGTATTTATTGCCATTTTAGCCCTTGCTTTCTGGATGCTTCTATGTTTCTCTTTTCTTCTTTTCTGTTTTTATTTGAAATCTTTCCATTTACTTTATGTTTGGGTGCTTTCCTTTTCAGGATTTGTGGATGTGATGTTCCCTTTTGATTTGTGGTTGCCCTGTTTTTTAAGTATTTTAAAATCTTCTTATTTCTGCTTGCTGTGGCCTGATAGCCATATAGGCTTAAACAAATTATTAAAAGAAAAAAATTAAAAAGATAAAAATAGAAAGAAAAAAATAATTTTTTAAAGATTAAAACAAAATTATTAACATATTTTAATAGTTAAAAACAGTAAAGAATCTATATTTTATTGTTTTCCCTCCCCATAATGTTTGGTTCTGTTGACTTTTTAATTTTATTTCTTTTATCATCTTCATTTTTGCATCTGTATGCTGGCTTATTCGAAAGATTGCTTTCCATTTGTGCTATCCTCCACTCTATTTCTTACTTTTTACTTTTCTTTTCTTTTTCTTTTTTTTTTATAGGAACCCTTTCAGCATTTCTTTTAGAAAAGATTTACTATTGCTGTACTCTTTTAGCTTTTGATTGCTGGAAAAATTCTTGATTTCCCCTTCTATTTTAAATGATATTCTTGCTGGGTAGAGTATTCTATGTTGGAAACCTTTTCCTTTCAGCACTTTAAATATATCTTGCCACTCCCTTCTGGCCTGTAGTGTTTCTGTAGAGAAATCTGCTGACAGCATTATGGGGAATCCTCTCTAATTAACACTCTGCTTTTCTCTTGCTGCCTTTAGGATCCTCTCTTTATCTTTAATTCTTGCCATTTTTAATACAATATGCCTTGGTGTGGGTCTGTTTGGGTTCAGCTTGTTTGGGGCCCTCTGTACATCCTGTATCTTGATGTCAGATTTATTCAGATTTGGAAAGTTTTCTGACATAATTTCTTCAAATATGTTTTCAATCCCCTATTCTTTTTCTGCCCCTTCTGGAATTTCTATTATGCATAAATTGGGCCTCTTTATATTATCCCATAAATCTCTTACATTGCTTTCATGTTTTTTCATTTGGTTTTCTGTCTGCTGTCCTGATTGCCTTATTTCCATTATTCTATCTTCCACGTCACTGATTCGTTCCTCTGCATTATTCAAACTGCTCTTTATTGCCTTTACCTCAGTTTGTATGCCTGCAAATGAGTTTTCTAGCTTTTCGTGGCTCCTCCTTATGTTTTCTAGTTCTTTACTAAGGGAATCTGCATTTCTGTTTGTATCTTCTCTAAATTCCTTGTAATTCAGCCTTAATTCCTCAAGTATTTTCACCACCTCCCTTCTGAACTCCATTTCTGTCAAATTGCAGAGGTCTCTTTCATTGTTGGTTGCTTTAGTTGACTTGTCCTGTTCTTTTAACTGGGAATGGTTTCTGAGCTTCTTCATCTTTCTTGTGTTTTTCTTTTTCTTTGAGTTTGGGGAAGCCACAGTGTTGTATTGTATTCTTGTAGTGCTCTTATTGGCAAGAGCACCCCTTTGTATTTATTTATTTATTTATTTATTTATTTATTTATTTATTCATTCATTTAATTTATTTTTGGGTGTGGTTACTACTTATTTTTGGTGTGGGAGTGTGAATATTTGGTGTCTCTTTCTTCAGTGTGAGCAGGCTGTTATCTTACTGGTTCTCTGTGTGTTTTCAGAGAAAAAGAAGCAATGGGTAGGGCCAGCAGTTCATGCCTGTTCTGTGGGCTTTCAACAGCAGTGGGACCTACAGGAAGGTCGCACTGTCTACTCATAGTTGCAAGGCCCTGGGAAGTGGTAGTGAGCTCTAGACAGATCTACTAGGTGTCCAGGGCAATTGGCAGTAGCAGAAGCAGGAAGTATGATTTCGCATGGTAGTGAGAGCAACAGCAGCTAGTGTTCAATTGCAGAGCCCTCCTCTAATTTGATTGGAACCACAGGTGGTACCTGTTCAGAGATTCCTAGTGGAAGTGGGCCATGATCATCTCTAGAGCCAGTGATAATTTTGGTGTTTTGCCCAATCCCCCTGTAGTCCATGCATGAAGCCACCTGTCTCACTGAGCCCACCTAAGAAGTGCTGTACAGGTGGTTCTTAGTTGCAGGGTCCTAGGAAGAGATAGAGATCAGGTGTTTGGGCACTACCCAGAGCACTCAGCAGTGGCAGAAGCAGGGATGGCGTGTTCCCTGGAGTGAACAGTCTCTAGTGTTTGCCAGGCCCTTTGTGGCACCTAGCCTCCCAATGCCCTTGAGCCACACCATAGGTGCCTGACAACCTGTAGCCTTCACAAGAATTGCCCAGTCTCTAGTGTTGAATCAAAAGTCTTATGGATTTTTGCTCCAGAAATGCCGTACTAATTCGGGCTGGAAAGAGGCGTCCGTTTAGTGGGCAGACTGTGCCCCAGGAAGCCTGGTCCCCTGGAGTCTAGCTGGCTTCTTCCTGGAGTGGGCAAATTGCATCCAGTGACGCCTGATCCACAGCAGTCCAGCAAGGGGCCTCCAGTCTCTTGGCCTGGGCAGTGTGTGTCCAGAAGATGCATGGGCAACAGCAGTTTAACAATCAGCCTCAGCTACCCAGCTACTGCGGATTGTTCTTGGGCCGCCCCACCCCTTACAAGGTTCCCTCCAGCTGGCAGAGTTCTATGCTCAATCCGACCAGCTCTCAGCTTTCAGGCTGCTGGGAACCCATGCACGATCCGCCTCATCACTGTGGCTGCAGGACGAGCTGTGTCTGAGCAATCAGTCCCACCAAGGCTGGGCAACCTGCCCTGTCAAGGCTCTGAGACATGCTCCACTGTGGCTGTGTGACAGGCCCCACTGAGGTTGCAGGACCCACGCTATGAAGTTGCACCACTTGCTGTGCCAAGGCTCTGAGATCTGCCCGTCTGCAGCTGCACGACCCGTCCCAGCAAAGCTGTAGAACCTGCCCCACCAAGGCTGTGCAACCTGCCCTGCAGAGGCTCTGAGATCTGCCCTTCCCTGCTAGGCTGCGGGGCAATCTGTAGAGGCTGCACAACTTGCCCTGCAGAGGTTCTGAGATCTGCCCTGCGTCTGTGCAGACTACTCTACTGAGATTCCAGGACTGTCCCGAGGGAGCGCGACCTGTCCAGCTAAAGCTCCGAGACACACACTGAAGCTGTGCAAACCGCCATGCCAAAACTTTGAGACACGCCCCCTAAGCCGAGGGAACAGTCCTGCTGAAACTCCTAGTCATGCCCGTCGCTACGAACTGCTGCACTGAAACTTTGAAACATGCCCCCATGCCGCCCCAAAGCCGAGCTAACAGCCATGCCGAAACTCCTATATATGCCCCCATCGCTGCGGAACTGCCGCACTGAAACTTCGCAACACGCCCCAAAGCTGCACAAACAGCCAGGCCAAAACTCCTAGACACGCCCCCGTAGCTATGGAACTGCCGCGCTGAAACTCCGAGACACGCCCCCTGATGCTGAGCAAACGTCTGCGCCTAGACTCTTCAATGCCGCAGCCAAAGCCGCTGGTCCCGCCCCACCAAGGCTGCATCCCGAGCAGTATGTGCTAGGTCGTGTTTCCTATGGCAGTCAGCCCCTCCCCCTATCCTTCTCCTCAACTATGGAGGTTTGCCTCCCCTGTGGTCCGGACTGGGGGACTGACCTTCGGTGGCTAAGTTTCAGCTCCCGGCCCCCACCCGAGTGTCTCAGCCTATGATGTCTGTGATGGTATTCAGATGAACTGTGAAGCTCTCACTCTGCTTTGCTGTTCTCTGTCCAGCTGCTGTGCTTTTCTTGGGTTTTGAGCTCCCTCTGGATTGTCTGACCCCTCCGGCTCGTAGGTTAGGTAGCTTCCCTGGGTATGCGTTCCTGTTCCCCTTCACAGCTCCCTCCCTGGGGTGCTGCTGCCGTCCTTATTCCTTTCTCTCTCTCTCTCTCTCTTTTTTTTTTCCGTTTTTCTTCCCAGTTATGTCAAGAGTTTCTTGCAACTTTTGGAGCTTTAGATTTTGCCAGCATACAGTTGATGCTCTGTTCAAGTTGTTTTTCATTTAGATGTGGTTTTTTTTAATGTGTTTGTGGGAGAGGGTGAGCACAACCTCTTACTCCTCTGCCATCTTGCCGCTCTCTCAGTTCTTTATATATTCTAAATGTAAGGTCTTTGGTGGCTTATGTTTTGCAAATGTTTTCTCCCATTTTGGGCTTCACCTTTCATTTTCCTTACAATGCTCTAATTAGAGCATATTTTAACTTGGATGCAGTTGAATTTATTGATTATACCTATTCTTTTGGAAATCTATTTAATATACATTTCCCAAATCCAAGTTCACTTAAATTTTGTCTTGTATTTTCTTCAGAAAATGTTATTTCTACATAATATTTCCATATAAATACCACAATTAACTTGTCACTATGAGGAGGCTTTCTTCATAAGCCTCCTGTTGCTAATTGAATTGAGTTCCCTTGTGGCTCTCTGAGTTAAGGAGCCAGCATGGACCCTCCTGTGACTCTCATTACAGCTGTGCAGTGGGTTTCATCCTTGGCCCATTAAATTCTGCATGCCACAGGCATGGCCAAAGAGGAAAAAACAAAATTAAAGAGGAGAAATTACAAGATAATACAAAATACAAAATATCATAAGAGAATACAATGAAAAACGATATGCCAATGAATTAGAAAACATAAGAGAAATGTATAAATTCATAGAAATATAAAATCTTCCAAAACAAACATGAGGAAATAGAAAATTTGATGCCCCACTTATTAGTAATTAAATTGTATCAGTAATCAAAAGACCCCCAACAGACAAAATTAGAAGTCCCCATGGTTTCACCAGTGAATTCCACCAAATATTTTTTTTTAATTTTTGAAATATATTGAGTATTATTTTTTGGCATCATTCTTTTTCTTTTTTATTACTCAGTGAATTTTATTACATTTAGATTTGTACAACGATCATCACAACCAAATTTTATAGCATTTACATCTCAAACCCCCAGCACATTCCCCCACCCCCAACCTGTCTCATTGGAAACCGTAAGTTTTTCAAAATCTGTAAGTCAGTATCTGCTATGCAAAGAAGTTCATCGTGTCCTTTTTTTAGACTCCACGTGTAAGTGATAGCATTTAATGTTGGTGTCTCACTGTCTGAATAACTTCTCTTAGCATAATAATTTCCATGTCCACCCATGTTGCTGTAAAATACTGTTAATTCTTTCCTTTTAATGCCTGAGAAATATTCCGTTGTGTATATGTACATCTTCTTTATCCACTCCTCTGTCGATGAGCATTTAGGTTGTTTCCATGTCTTGGCTATTGTATAGAGTACTGCAATGTATATTGGAGTACGTGTCTTTTCGAGTCATGGTTTTCTCTGGATAGATGTCCAGGAGTGATATTGCTGGATCAAATGGTAATTCTATTTTTAGTTTTCTGAGGAATCTCCATACTGTTTTCCAGAGTAGCTACACCAATTAACATTCCCACCAACAGTGTAATAGGGTTCCCTTTTCTCCACACCCTCTCCAGCATTTATGGTTTGTAGACATTTTGATGATGGCCATTCTGGCTGGTGTAAGGTGGTACCTAATAGTGGTTTTGATTTGCATTTCTCTAATGAGGAGTGATGTTGAACAACTTTTCATGTGTTTTTTGGCCATCTGCATGTCTTCTTTGGAGAAGTGTCTGTTCAGATCTTCTGCCCATTTTTTTTTTTTTGATGGGGTTGTTTTTTTGGTTGAGCTATAGGCGTAGGAGGCGTTTATAAATTTTGGAGATTAATCCCTTGCCAGTTGATTCATTTGCAAATATTTTCTCCCATTCTGTGAGTTGTCCTCATTTTGTTTAGCATTTCTTTTGCTGTGCAGAAACTTTTAAGTTTAATTAAGTCCCATTTGTTTATTTTTGTTTTTATTGTCATTACTCTAATGATCTGAGAAGATGTTGCTGCCGTTTATATTGGAGAGTGTTTGGCCTATGTTTGCCTCTAAGAGTTTTATAGTATCTTGTCTTATATCTAGGTTTTATTCCATTTTGAGTTTTTTTTTTTTGTATGGTGTTAGGAAGTGTTCTAATTTCATTCTTTTCCATATGGCTGTCCAGTTTTCCCAGGACCACTTATTGAAGGGGCTGTCTTTTCTCCACTGTATATTCTTGACTCCTTTGTCATAGATTAGTTGGCTGTAGGTGCGTGGGTTTAATTCTGGTATTTCTCTCCTGTTCCACTGATCTATATTTCTGTCTTTTCATTAGTACCATGAGGTTTTGATGACTGTAGCTTTGTAGTATAGTCTAAAGTCAGGGAGCCTGATTCTTCCAGCTCCATTTTTCTTTCTCAGGATGGCTGTGGTTGTTCTGGGTCTTTTGTGCTTCCAAACAAACTTTAAAATATTTTGTCCTAGTTTTGTGAAAAATGTCCTTGGTAATTTGATAGGGATTGCAGTGAATCTATAGATTGCCTTGTGCAGGATAGCCATTTTGATAATATTGATTCTTCCAATCCAAGAGCATGGTATGTCTTTCCATGTGTTTGTGCCAACCTTGATTTGTTTCATCAGCTTATTTTAGTTTTCATAGTACAGGTCTTTTGTCTCCTTAGGTAGGTTTATTCCTAAGTATTTGATTCTTTTTGATGTGATGCTAAATGGGATTGTTTCCATAATTTTTCTTGCTCATCTCTTGTTGTTAGTAAATAGAAATGAGTCAATTTCTATGTATTAAATTTGTATCCTGTGACTTTGACAAATTCATTGATGAGCTCTAACATTTTTCTAGAGTCTTTGGGATTTTCTAGGTATAGTATCATATCATCTGCAAATAGTAATACTTTTACTTCTTCCCTTTACAATTTGGATGCATTTTATTTCTTTTCCATCTCTGACTGCTTTGGCTAGGATTTCCAAAACTATGGTGAACGGTAGTGGTGAGAGCTAACATCCTTGTCTTTTTCCTGATCTCAGCAGGAATTCTTTCAGTTGTTCACCATTGAGAATGCTGTTAGCTCTGGGATTCTTATATTCAGCCTTTACTACGTTGAGGTAGGTTCCCTCTATGCCTATTTTCTGAAAGGTATTGTTTTTATCAGAAATGTATGTGGGATTTGTCAAAAGCTTTTTCTGCATCTATTGAGAGGATCATATGATTTTTATTCATTTTGTTATATGGTGTATCACAGATTGATTTGTGGATATTAAGGAATTCTTTCATCCCTGGGATGAATCCCATCTGATCATGATGTACAATCCTTTTAATGTACTGTTGGATTTGGTTTGCTAGTATTTTGTTGACGATTTTTACATCTGTGTTCATCAGTGAATTTGGCCTGTAATTTTCTTTTTTATTTTTTCGATATCTTTTGTTTTGGTATCAGGGTGATGGTGCCCTCATAGAATGATTTTGGGAGTGTCCCTTCCTCTGCAATTTTTTGGAATAGTTTCAGAAGGATAGGTGTTAGCTCTTCTCTAAATGTTTGATAGAATTCGACTGTGAAGCCATCTGGTCCTGGACTTTTGTTTGTTGGAAGTTTTTTAGTCATATTTTCAATTTCATTACTTGTGATTGCATTGTTCATCTTTTCTATTTCATCTTGGTTTAGTCTTGGAAGATTGTACTTTTCTAAGAACTTCTTCATTTCTTCTAGATTTTCCACTTTATTGGCATATAGTTGCATGTAGTAGTCTCCTATGATCCTTAGTATTTCTGTGATGTCCATTGTAACTTCTTCTTTTTCATTTCTAATTTTATTGATTTGTGTCCTCTCTCTTTTTTTCTTGATAAGTCTGGCAAAGTGTTTATCAATTTTGTTGATCTTTTCAAAGAACTAACTTTTAGTTTCATAGCTCTTTTCTATCATTTCCTTCATTTGTATTTCATTTATTTCTGCTCTGATATTTATGATTTCTTTCCTTCCGCTAATTTTAGGTATTGCCTGTTCTTCTTTCTCCAGCTGCTTTGGATGTAATGTTAGGTTGTTTATTTGAGCTTTTTCTTGTTTCCTGAGATAGGCTTGTATTGCTGTAAACTTTCCTCTTAGAACTGCCTTTGCTGCATCCCATAGGTTTTGGAGTGTCGTGTCTTTGTTGTCATTTGCTTCTAGGTATTTTTTATTTTCCTCTTTGATTTCTTCAGTGATCCATTGGTTGTTTAGTCTCCATGTATTTGTTTTTTTTTTTTTTTTTTTTTTTTTTTTTTTTTTTTTTTTTTTTTTTTTTTTTTTTTTTTTTTTTTTTTTTTTTTTTTTTTTTTTTTTTTTTTTTTTTTTTTGCAGTTTGTTACTTGTTGAATTCCAGTTGTATAGCATTGTGGTCAGAAAAGATGCTTGATAAGATTTAAATTTTCTTAAAGTTACTGAGGCTTTATTTGTAGCCCAGAATATGATCAATCCTAGAGAATGTTCCATGTGTGCTTAAGAAGAATATGTATTCTCTTGCTTTTGGATGGAATGTCCTATAAATATCTATTGTCTGGTCTAATGCTTCATTTAAGGCCTCTGTTTCCTTGTTGATTTTATATCTGGATGATCTGTCCATTGCTGTAGATGGGGTGTTGAAATCCCCAGCTATTATTGTGTTATTCTCAATTTCTTCTTTTAAGGTTATTAGCAGTTTCCTTATATACTGAGTTGATCCTATGTTTGGTGCATATATATTTTCAATTATTATACGTTCTTCTTGGATTGATCCTTTGATCATTATGTAATGTCCTTCCTTGTCTGCCGAGGTCCAGCCTCAGCAGGGAAGTGGGTGCCCCTAAGGATGAACGGCGTCGGCGAATAATGACAGGAGTCAGGTGTGCAGCAGGCGAGGAGCTTCTTCTTCTTCGATTTATTTTTGCATTTTTCTTATATAGGATTAGTAGGTTCCTGGTGGTCTGATCACGCCACCAGGATATTGTTTCCATAGTTCCACAAA
>PVHT020000028.1:1417827-1437238 GCA_004024745.2 Catagonus wagneri
TCGGCAAACACACAGACAAACATCAGCAATCACACAGAGAGCAGAAATACAGGAGACTTCTTAGTTCCTTTTATTTTGGAGAGGCCAGGAGTCCATGTGCCGTGCAGAGGAGAGCAGTTTTGAAGGAGCGCGTGCCTCTTCATATCCCTGCCGGAGCGCGTGTCTCGGCGGGGCTCATCCTGCATGGCTCCCGACACTTGTCTCTTTATAATATTCTTTATTTTAAGGTCTATTTTGTATTGCTACTCCAGGTTTCTTTTGATTCCTCTTTTTCATAGAATATTTTCTTCCATCCTCTTTATTTCAATTTTTATGTGTCCCTGGAAGTGAAGTGGATCTCCTGAAGACAGCATATATATGGATCTTGTTTTTGTATCCATTCAGCCAGTCTATGTCTTTTGGTTGGGGCATTTATTCCATTTACATTTAATGTAATTATTGATATGTATGTTCTTAATTCCATTTTATTAACTAAATTGGATTTGTTTTCATTGCTCTTTTTTCTTCACTTCTTCTCTTGTTCTCTGCTCTTGTAGTGTGATGACTATTTTTAGTGATGTATTTGAATTGATTTTTCTTGTGTGTATATCAATTGTAGATTTTTGGTTTGCAGGTACATTGAAGTTTTGATATAGAAGTCTATATATATTTATATATGAGATTGTTTTAAGATGTTGGTCTCTTAACTGCAGGTGCATCTCCAGTGTCCTGCATTTGTACCCTCCTCTTCTCACAGTTTGTGATTTTGGTAGCATATTTGTGCATGGATGATTTCCTAGCATTACTGTATATATGCCTTTACTGGTGAGCCTTGTCATTTGTGGTATATTTGTTTCTGGTTGTGGCCTTTTCTTTTCTGCCTAGAGAAGTTCCTTTAGTATTTGTTATAAAGCTGGTTTAGTGTTGCTGAATTCTCTTAGTTTTTGCTTATCTGTAAAGCTTTTGATTTCTCCTTCAAATCTGAGTGAAAGTGTTGCTGGAGCATGGAGGTTTTTTTCCTTTCATCACATTAAGTATATTGTGCACTCCCTTCTGGTCTGCAGAATTTTTGCTGAAATGTCTGCTGATAACCTTATTGGGGTTCCCTTGTATGTTATTTGTTTCTTTTCCCTACCTTCTTTCAATATTTTCTATTTGTCTTTAATTTGGGGCAGTTTGATTAATGTGTGTCTCAGGGTATTCCTCCTCAGGTTTATTTTATATGGTATTCATTTTTGCCTCCTGGATTTGTACGAGTGGTTCCTTTCCCACGTTAGAGAAGTTTTTGGCTGTTATCTCTTCGAATATTTTTTCTATCCTTTCCTCTCTCTCTCTTCTCCTTCTGGAACCCCTATAATACATATGATGCATTTAACATTGTCCCAGAGTTCTCTGAGACTGTCTTCATTTCTTTTCAATCTTTTTCCTCTTTTCTGTTCTGCATCAGTAATTTCCATTAGTCTGTCCTCCACCTTTCTTATTGATTCTTCTACCTCCCGTATTCTGCTGTTGGTTGCATCTAATGAATTTTTATTTCAGTTATTGTATTTTGCACCTCTGCTTGCTTCAGTTTTAAATCTTGTGTTTCTTTGCTCAGTGTTTGCTGTAAATGTTCAATCTTTGCCTCCAGTTTATTTTCAATGGCTTGCATCATCTTCAGCATAATCAGTCTAAAGACTTTTTCCTGGAGGCTGATAATCTCCAGATCACTTAGTTGTTTTTCTGGGGTGTTTTTCTTGATCCCTTATCTGAGTTATAGTTAGCTGCCTTTTCATTTTTATAGGTTTTTGGATGTGGTCGCCTTTTTGGTGACAATAGAATTGTATCCTCTCTTACTTCTGAGGTCTGCCCCCCTTGTGGGTGATGTTGGTAAAGGGGCTTGCTCTAGGTTTCCCAATGGAAGGGACTGGTTCCTGCTCACTCGTAGGTTGAGCCAATTCCTATCCCTCTTGTGGGTAGATCTTTGTCTTTGGGTATGATTAGAGGCAGCTGTGTGCCTGGGCCAGTCTTTAGGCAGCCTGTTTACTGATGGGTGGAGATGTGATGCCACCTGGATTATTGTTTCACCTGGGGGATCTCAGTGCTGATGGGTGGTGCCAGATTTTCCCAAAATGGCCACCTCTAGAGGAACATACAGTGATGGATAGTCCCAAGAGCTTTGCCCCCAACGTCCTTCCCTCACAATGAGCCACAGTCACCCCCTCTTTTCCTAGGAGATCCTCCAAGAACTGCAGTCAGTTCCAACCCAGATTCCTATGGAGCCTCTGCTTTTCCCTGGGACTTGGTGCACGTGAAAGCCTGTGTGCACCTTTCAAGAATGGGGTCTCTATTTTCCCCAGTCCCAAGGAGCTCCTGCACACAAGCCCCACTGGCCTTCAATGCCAGGTGCTCTGTGGGCTCTTCCTCCCAATGCCAGATCCCCAGGCATGAATACCTGGTGAGGGGCTCAGAGCTCTCAGTCCTGTAGGTGAGTCTCTGATACAGTTACTTTCCTGTCTGTGAGCTGCCCACCCAGAAGGTACGTGGTTGCTTATATTGTGTAATTGCCCCTCCTTCCTCTTGATGTGGCCTTCTTGTTGTTCTGGAGTAAGGTATCTTTTTGAAAATTTACAGTCCATTGGTTGAAAGTTGTTCAGCATTTGGTTGTAATTTTGTTGTTTTTATGGGAGAAGGTGAGTCCTTCTATTCTGCCATTGTAATCCCATCTCCTTGAATTCCACCAAACATTTAATGAAGAGTTAATTCTTTCCTTTATCAATGTACTCTAAAAGTGAATTGTATGGAACACTCCTAAATTTAATTTATGAGGTCAGAATTGCCCTGGTAACAAAACTCAAGATGTCACAGAAAGAATTGAGATAAAATGGCAGAGCTCGCCTCCTCTCACAAAACACCAAAATCACAACTAACTGCTGAACAACCATCAACAAAATAGACTGGAAGCTGCCAAAAATATATCCTACACCTAAAAACAAAGAAGCCACAGTTCGACAGTGGGAGGGCTCTTTTACAATATAAGCATCCCATATCCACTTGGTGAGCAAATGACAAACTGGAAAATAAACTACATCACAGAGGCTCTCCCACAGTAGTCAGAATTCTGAACCCCATGTCGGGTTCTTCAGCTTGGGGTCTGGCATTGATAAGAGAAGCCCTCAGAGCATTTGGCTTTGAAGAACAGTGGGACTTCACCTCAGGAGCTCCACAGGACAGGAGTAAACAGAGACTCCACTTTCTGAGAATGCACACAATGTTTCATATAACCTGGGCCCCATGGTAAAGCAAGGACTCCATAAAAATCTAGTTCAGACCTACCCGCAGGTCTTGGGGATCTCCTGGGGAAGAAGGGGTCAGCTGTATCTCACTGTGAGGGAAGATGCTGAAGGTGAGGCCCCAGTGTATAGTCACTGGCATGAACTCCCCTTGAGGATACCATTTGTTTAAAGAAATCTAGCCACACCCACAGGATGGTGTATAATTTCTGAGAAGCTCCATGTAAAACAACAAACAGGGTGTGAGCACAGAACCACCCAACAGCAAACAGGCTGCCTAATGTCCATGCAGACACATAGCCACTTCTAGTAACACCCAGTGATACAGTCCTGACAATGAGAGGCACAAGATTCAATTTCACCCTCGAGTTGTCAGGCACAAGTCCCTCCCATCAGGAAGCCTGCCACAAGCCTTTGAATAAAATTCACCCACTAGGGCACATACCAGAATCAAGAGATTTTACAGTTCTTTAGCCTGCAGAAAGGAGATCACAAACACAGAAATCTAGATGAAATAACAGGGGAATGCAATCCAGATGAAGGAACAAGACAAAACTGCAGAAGAAATACTAAGTGCAGTGGAGAGAACAAACCTACATGGAAAAGACTTTACAATAACTATAGTAAGAATGATCCAAGATCTCATTAAAAAGAGGTGAAGATCAAATTTTTTAAGGCTTAACACAGAAATAGAATATTTAAAAAACAAACAGACTGTGGTTAATAATAGAAAAACTTAAATTAAAATTAGTAGTCAATAGCAAAATCCATTAGGAAGAAGAAGGAATAAGAAAAATTGAGAGACTGGTGAAGATCAATAGAACAGAATACAGAAAATCATAGAACAGAATACAGAAAAATGAATAAAAACAAATAAGGATAGTCTAAGAGAAGTCTATGACAATATTAAAGGCAACAACATTTACATTTTAGAGGTGCCAGAAGGAGAAGAAAGATATAAAGGACCAGAGAAAATATTTTAAGATATTATAGCCAAAAAATTCCCTAAGGAACCAGTCAGTGAAATCCAGGAAGAAAAACATTCCCATAAAGAAAAAAGAAATTAAGAGAAGAGCAACTTAAAACATCATATATCAAAACCTTGTGGTAAGCACAAAACAAAAATCTACAATAAATAAGAGGCAACCACAAATAAAAAGAAGCAACCAAGCATAACACTAAAGATAGTCATTAAACCACAAGAGAAGTGAGAAAAATTGGAAGTGAAGAAAAACAAGCACAATATATAAAGCAACTGCTAAAAGCCATAAAAGGATAAATGAACAGTAATAAAATAATATTGAGGGAATTTAACATCCCGCTTACAGCAATGGACAGATCATCCAGACAGAAATTCAGTAAGGAAGTACAGATCATTTAAATGACACACCAAAGCAGGTGGACTTAATTGATATTTATAGATCATTCCACCTTAAAGTACCAGGATACACATTCTTCTCAAGTGCATATGGAACATTCTCCAGTATTGAACAAATCTTGGGACATGAATCAAGAATTGGTAACTTTCAGAAAATTGAAATCATATCAAGGATATTCTGACCACAGTGTTATAAGACTAGCAATTAACTTCAAGAAAAAAACTGCAAAAAAACACAAATATGGGGAGAAAAACAATATACAACTAAGAAGAAATTAAACGGGAAATCAAAAAATACCTAGAGACAAATGAAAATGAAAACACAACTTATGATCCAAATCATCCAAAACCTATGCATTGCAACAAAAGAAATTCTAAGATGGAAGGTTATAGCAATACAATCTCACTTCAGAAAACAATAAAAGTCTCTAAAAACAATCTAAATTTTCACCTAAAGCAAGTAAACAGGGAAGGAAAGACAAAACCCTAAGTTAGTAGAAGGAAAGATATCATAAAGATCAAAGCATAAATAAATAAAATAGAGAGAAAGAAAACAATAGAGAATATCATTGAAACCAAAAACTTTGTTCTTTGTAAAGATCAAAAAATTGATAAATCTTTAGCCAGACTCCAAAAGGAAAAAAAATATGAAAAGGGCTCAAATCAATAAAATTAGTAATGAAAAAGGAGAATTTACAACACCACATAAGTACTAGTGATCATCAAAGACCACTAAATAAGAAATGACATTCCAAAAAAATGGACAATTTAGAAGAAGTGGACATATTCTTATGAAGGTAAAACCTTCCAAGACTGTATTAGGAAGAAATAGAAAATATAGATAGACAGATCACTAGAACTGAAATTGAAATGGTGATTTTAAAATATCTAGTTCATGTTGTGGTTCATTGGTTTACAAAGCTGACAAGTATCCATGAGGATGTGGGTATGATCCCTGGCATAGCTCAGTGGGTTAAGGATCAGGCATTGCTGCAAGCTACAGTGTAGGTCACAGATGTGGCTCAGATTCCACATTTCTGTGGCTGTGGTGTAGGCCGGCAGCTGCAGATCCAATTCAACCCCTAGCCTGGGAACTTCCATATGCCTCAGGTGGGGCCCTAAAAAGCCCCCCAAAAAGTATTGGTTATTTTGAATCATACTGTGATCAACATAGGAGTGCATGTGTCTTTTTGAAAGAATGTTTTATCTGGATATATGCCCAGGAGTGGAATTGCTGGATCATACTGTGGTCCTATATTTAGTTTTCTGAGGTACCGGCATACTGTTTTCCAAAGTGGTTTTACCAATTTACATTCCCAGTAGTGAAGGCAGGTACCTTTTTCTCCAAACTCTCCCCAGGATATTTTAGTCATTGACTTGTTACTGATGGCCATTTTGACTGGTGTGAGGTGGTACATCATTGTAGTTTTGATTAGCATTTCTCTAATAATGATGTTGAACATTTTTTCCTTTGCCTGTTGGCCATCCATATGTCTTCTTAGGAGAACTTTCTATATAAGAAACAACCTTAATGTGCACCAATGGAATACTAATCAGCCATAAAAGGGCAAACTAATGCCAATTGCTGCAACAATGTTCATTTCAACACTATTTACGTTACCTAAAACACAGGGAAAAAAATGTCTATCAAGTGGAGTGGGTTAAGATGGAAAATTAGCCATATAATAGAATTAAATAATGCCATTTGCAGAAAAATGGATGGACCTAAAGATGATCATACTAAGTGGAGTAAGTCAGACAGAGAAAGACAAATATCATATGACAACACTTATGTGTGGACTCTAAAAATATGGTACAAATTAACTTATTTGTAGAACAGAAACTGACTTACAGACTTTGAAAGCAAACTTATGGATACCAAAGAAGACAGGCTGAGGGGAGGAATGGATTGGGGGTTTTGGTATAGCATGTGAACATTGTGGTGTATGGAATGGTTGGCCTCCCAGGTCCTACTGTATAACATAAGTAACTTTACCCAATATTCTGTAGTAATCTATATGGGAAAATAATCTGATAAAGAATGGTTGATGTGTATGTTTAATTGAATCACTTTATTGTATAGCAAAAAGTATCATAATATTGTAAATCAACTCTACTTTAATACAACTTCAACAGATTCCACAGAGAAAAGAAAAGTATAGGCCAATATTCTTGATGAACATAGAAGCAAAAAAATACTCAACCAAATATTGGCATACTGAGTTCAATGACACATTAAAAGATCCTACACCGGGATCAAGTTGAACTAATTCCAAGGCTGCAATGGTAGTTAAGTATCCACATTAATCAACATGATAAGCTATATTAATTGCTTAGTTACTTAAATTTTAATTTAATTTTTAGAATAAATATTTTATGATCATCTCAATAAAGTTAGGAAAAGTACTTGACAAAATTCAGCACTGATTTCTGGTAAAAAAATATTTCAACAAAGTGAGTATGGAAGAAACTTACTGCAACATCAAAAACAAAAAGCTATATAATAGCAATCCCACGACTAACATTGTACTCTGCATTGAAAAATTGAGAGCTTTTCCTCTAAAGACATGCACAAGATAGAGATCATCAATTTCTCCACTTTAATTCAAAATAGTACTGGAAAACCTAAGGTGGTAATTAAGGAAAAAAAAAAAGGAGCATCCAAATTGTAAAGGAAGAAGTAAACCTTTTGCCATTTGCAAAGGACACAATTATATGTACAAAGACTCCACAGCAAAAAAACTGTTAGAATTTTAAAATGAATTCAATAATGTTACATGATACAATATTAATATACAGAAACCTGTTGTATTTTCATAGAATAATTAAGAATAATTAGAATAAGACACTAAGAAAACAATCCAATTTAAAGATGCACCAAAAAGTATAAAACGCTAGGGAATACATTTAACCAAGGATATGAAAGACCTCTAGACTGAAAACAATAAGATTTTGAGTAAATAAATAGAAGATGAGGGGGCAACATAAAGATGTCAGAGGAGTAAGACCTAACGCTCACCCTCTCCCACAAACACATAAAAAAAAAATCCACATGTAGAACAATTCACACAGAGTATCTACTGAACACTAGCAGAAGAACATAAACCTCGACAAAGGGCAAGAAACCTCCACATAACTGGGTAGAACAAAAGAAAAAAGAGAGAGAGAGAAAAGGAATCATGATGGGACTAGCATTCCAGAGAGGAAGCTGTGAAAGAAAAAAGGAACCCACACCCTGGGAAGCCACCTAACCAATGGGGAGATCAGCTGAGACAGAGGAACCTCAAAGTCACTGAGAAGAGTGCAGCAGATAGACTGAGGAGGGCAAAATAGGGCAAAAGCCAAACAGATCATCTGCATCACACCAGGGGACCCCACAGACTGAGATGCTTGGGCAAATGCTGAGCACAGAGACTCAGTCTCCAAAGGTAAGGTCTGGGGAGAGCACTAGGATCGGTTGTGTAGAGACACCCTGAGGGAGCTAGAGAGCACTCTGCCACATGCAGGGGAGCAGAATACCAGAGCCAAGGGAACTGGGGAGGAGGTCTTGGCCCACAAGAGAAGCAAGGTGCCATTGTTGGCGAGGGCAAGAGGAGGAGGTTTGGATTGCTACAGGAATATCTCAGCACTCAAGTGGAATCTCAGAGGGTGGGGCACCCCTGGAATAGGCTACAGGTGGCAAGAGTCCACTTGCTTGGGGTACAGGAGACTGGGCACTTCTTGCACAGTCTACAATGGCTGGGCAACTCTTTTGTGTGCTAAGGGCAGTGTGTGTGTGTTGGGGGGGTTCTAAGCATGTCTTGGTGCCTCCTGCATCATCTACAGGTGTCAGGGACAAACCACAGGAGTCATCTCAGGAACTAGAGGAAAGCATGGCCTGCCACCACTAGGGGTCTGTGAACAGGCTCCAACTGCTGACGAGTAATCCAGAGGTCAGGAAAAAAAAAAAAGAGTACACTGCAACTGAGAAAAACCCACTGTTGCTTCCACTACCCTGGGAATATACTAGCCCTGTTGCTGCTACAGACAAGTGTGTGGGCAGTGCCCACATGCTTGATCACTGTCAATTCTCAGGGACCTACAACTAGGGGAGCAGCCTGTGCAACACCTCCTGTGTGGGCTAAGTGGGATGAGGTGCTTTTTGTGGGGGCTACAGGTGGCAGGGTCAAATCATCACAGTTATCTCTGACTCTAAAGGTGCCACCACTAGGATTCCATGAAAAGGCACCACTTGTGACCCCAATCACATCAAAGGGTAACAAAAAGGAGGGCATTGTGACCTAATACCACCTGTTGTTGCTCTCACTATCCTAGGAACTCACATACCTTACCACTGCCACTGCCAAATGCTCTGGGCACTTCCTAAATCTCCCTAAGGCCGATTACCACTTCCAAGGGCCCTGGAATTAGGAGTAGCCTGCACCAATTTCCTATAGGTACTTGCTACTCTCAATAGCCCAGCAACCAAGCGCTGAATACTAGCCCTAACACTTGCCTCCTTCTCCCTGGACACACACTCAGCACACTGGGGATAACAGCCTGATCACACCAAAGAAAAAGACAGCAAATATCCAAACTCCCACGCTAAAAGTGAATAGTAACCCCCCACAAAATACAAAGGGGCTCTTTGCATAGAAATAGCCCTCCAAGACTACAGTGTGGTTTCCCTAAACTTACAGAAAAATAATATAATCAAGATGAAGAAGCTCAGGAACCATTCCCAGCTGAAAGAACAAGAGAATTCACCTGAAGCAGAAAACAATGAAACAGACCTTGCAGTCTAATAGACATTGAGTTCAAAAGGGATAGTGAAAATGCTGGAGGAATTAAGGATGAATATGAAGGAATTAAGAACAGACATAAACAATAATGCAGATTACTTAAGAAAGGAACTAGAAAATAATAGGAGGAAAGGAGAAAAAGTAGAAAATTCATCTGCAAATATGCAAACTGAGCTAAAGGCATAAAGAACACAATGAATAATGCAGAGGAATGAATTAATAACTTGGAATATAGAATAATGGAAATCACCCAATCAGGACAGCACACAGAAAACCAAATGAAAAAACATGAAAGCAATATAAGAGATCTATGGGGTAATATAAAGCAGGCCAATCTATGTATGATAGGAATTCCAGAAGGAGAAGAGAAAGAAAATATATAAATTATGGCTGAAAACTTTCCAAACCTAAAGGAATCTGACATCAAGATACAGGAAGTACAGAGTGCCCCAAATAAGTTGATCCCAAACAGGTCCACACCAAGACATAATAAAAATGGCAAAAGTTAAAAGATGAAAATAGGATTCTAAAGGCAGCAAGAGAACACAAGGTGTTAATTATAAGGGAACCCCCATAATGCTATCAGTTGATTTCTTTACAGAAAAACTACAGGTCATAAAAGAGGGGAAAGACATGTTCAAAGTTCTCAAAGGGAAAATTTTGCAGCCTAGAATACTCTACACAACAAGAATAACATATAAACTAGAAGGAGAAATAAAGATTTTCTCCAACAAACAAAGACAAAATAACATAGCAATATTAAACACATTCTAAAAGAAATACTGAAAGGACTTCTCTAAATAAAAAAGAAGAAATAGAATGGAGGAAATCACAAATGGAAAGCAATCACTTAAATAAGCCAATATACGGATCTAAAAGAAAAAAAAAAACAACTGTAAAAGTGACAATAAACACAAGGAACATCAAAAGGACAAAAAAGAAGATGTTAAAAAAGAACTTCAAAATCATAGAATGTGGAGAAGGAAAGTAATTTGAAAATCTAGACTCATTAAAATAATGTGTTTGAGGTTAAATGACTATCAGGCTAAAGCAAGCAGATATAGGAAGGGGTTAACATACTTCAAAAAAGAGGGCAACCACCAATCAAAACCAAATATTACATTCCCAAAAACCAAAAAGAGAGATTGGATTAAGATGGCGGAATAGAAAGACTGGAGCTCAAATTCTCTTCCAAAAAACAGCAAAACTACAACCAAATGCTGAGCGGCCTTCAACCAAATGAACTGTAAACCTCCAAAAAAGATATTCTACTCCA
This sequence comes from Catagonus wagneri, assembly GCA_004024745.2. Classification (NCBI taxonomy): domain Eukaryota; kingdom Metazoa; phylum Chordata; class Mammalia; order Artiodactyla; family Tayassuidae; genus Catagonus; species Catagonus wagneri. The sequence continues at coordinate 1,428,514 of PVHT020000028.1, forward strand.
GAAGACAAAGAGGAGACCACATCAAGAGGTAGGAGGGGAGATTACGTGATAGAAGGAAACACATACCTCTCGGGTGGGAAGCCCCCCAGACTGGAAAGTAACTGAATCACAGAGACTCAGCTACAGGAATGAGAGTTCAGAGCCCCCACGTCAAAACACCACACCTGGGGATTGGGCACAGGGAGAAAGAGCCCCTGGAGCATCTGGCATTGAAGGCCAGCAGGGCTTATGTGCAAGAGTTCCACAGGACTGGGGGAAACAGAGACCCCATTTTTGAAAGGAACACACAGACTTTCACGTGCACTGGGTCCCAGGGCAAAGCAGTCTCCATAGGAATCCAGGTGGAACTTTACTGCAATTCTTGGAGGATCTCCTGGGAAAATAGGGGTGACTGTGCCTTGTTGTGGGGGAAGGACATTGGAGGTGAAGCTTTCAGGAACATTCATCAGCCTGCATTTCTCTGGAGGGTGCCATTTCTGGGAAAATCTGGTACCTCCCATCAGTGCTGTGAAACCCCAGGCCAAACAATAATCTAGGTGGGATCACAGCCCCACCCATCAGTAAACAGGCTGCCTAAAGACCCCTCAGGCACACAGCCAGCCTCTAATCTCATCCAGAGACAAACCCCACCCATCAGAGTGATAGGAATCAAGCCCACCTACCAGTGGGCAGGCACCGGTCCCTCCCATTGGGAAGCCTACAGCAAGCCCTGCTCATACAAACTTTAGTCACAGAGGAGGCAAATACCAGAACTAAGAGAGGCTACAACTCTATTGTTGGCAAAAAGGTCACCAAACCAAAAACCTATAAAAATGAAAAGACAGAAAACTATAACACAGATAAGGGAGAAAGAGAAAAGCCCAGAAAAATAGCTCAGTGATGAGGACATTATCAGCCTCTCATAAGGAGACTTTAGACTGTTGATGGTGAAGATGATGCAAGGCATTGGAAATAAACTGGAGGCAAAGATTGATAACTTACAGGAAACACTCAGCAGAGAAATACAAGCTGTAAAAATTAAACAAGAAGAGATGCAAAATACAATAACTGAAATAAAAAATTCATTAGAAGCAGCCAACAGTAGAATACAGGAGGCAGAAGAACGAATCAGCAAGGTGGAGGACAGATTAGTGGAAATCACTAATGCAGAAGAGAAAAGAGATAAAAGATTGAAAGGAAATGAACTGAGTCTCAGAGAACTCTGGGATAATGTTAAATGCACCAACATCCGTATTATAGGGGTGCCAGAGGGAGAAGAGATAGAGAAGGGGACAGAAAAACTATTTGAAGATATAATAGCTGAAAACTTCCCTAATATGGGAAAGGAACCATTCGGTCAAATTCAGGAAGCGCAACAAGTACCATATAAAATAGACCCAAGGAGGAACACCCCGAGACACATGTTAATCAAAATGACCAAAATTAAAGACAAAGAGAAAATACTGAAAGCAGCTAGGGAAAAGAAACTAATGACATACAAGGGAACCCCAATAAGGTTATAAGCGGATTTTTCATCTGAAACTCTACAGGCCAGAAGGGAGTGGCATGATATACTAAATGTGCTGAAAGGGAAAATATTCCAACCAAGATTGCTTTACCCTGCTAGGCTCATGTTCAGATTTGAAGGAGAGATCAAAATCTTTACAGAAAAGCAAAAGCTAAGAGATTTCTGAAACACTAAACCAGCTTTACAACAAATCTTAAAGGAACTTCTCTAGGCAGAAAAGAAAAGGCCACAACCAGAAACAAAAACAGCACAAATGACAAAGCTCACCAGTAAAGGCATATATACAGTAAAGTTACTAAATCATCCATGCACAACTATGCTACCAAAATCAGAAATCATGAGAAGAGAGCACAAATGCAGGTCACTGGAGAAGCACGTGCAATTAAGAAACCAACAACTTAAAACAATCTCATTTGTATATACACTCCTATATCAAAACTTCAGGGTAAAAAAAAAAAAAAGAGCAACAAAAACCCCAAACAGTTATTACAATGGCCATAAGAACATATATATCAGTAATTACCTTAAATGTTAATGGACTGAATGCCCCAACCAAAAGACATAGACTAGATGAATGGATACAAAAACAAGAAAACAACCAATGGATCACTGAAGAAATCAAAGAGGAAATTAAAAAATATCTAGAAGCAAATGAAAACAAAGACATGACCCTCCAAAACCTCTGGGATGCAGCAAAAGCAGTTCTAAGAGGAAAGTATATAGCAATACAAGCCTACCTCAGGACACAAGAAAAAGCTCAAATAAACAACCTAACTTTACATCTAAAGCAGCTAGAGAGGGAAGAAGTCAGGTCATGGAAACAACCTAAATGCCCATCAACAGAGGAGTGGATAGGGAAGATATGGTACATACACACAATGGAATATTACTCAGCCATTAAAAGGAACAGAATAACAACATTTATAGCAACATGGATGAACCTAGAAATTATCATACGAAGTGAAACCAGTCAGACAATTAGACAGCAACACCTAATGCTACTGCTTACATGTGGAAACTAAAAAGACACAATGAACTTCTTTGAAGAACAGACAATGACTCACAAATTTTGGAAAACCTTGGTTTTTCAAATAAGACAGTCTGGGGGGTGGGGGGATGCACTGTGGGTTTGGGACACAAAATCTATCAAATTGACTTATGATCTTTGTACACCTATAACTGAAATAAAATTCATTGTTAATAAGAAAGAAAAACATAAAAGAGTAATGATCTGAAAAAAATAAAAAAAGAAACAGGGTTGAGTCCTCCAATAAAATAATTTAATCAAAAAAAAAACCAAAAAGAAAATACACAAGCATAAAATACAAGGGTTGTTGGTAAATCACTCAACCAAAAAAAAAAAAAAAGAATAACATAGAATCTGAAACTCTGGACTGCCCAACCAGAGAAAAGCACAAGATAGGGCCCCTGCCAGTGGCCCTGTGAAGGCTCAGGTCAGTGTCACTTTTTCCACACCAAGGGAGCTGAGGGAGGCCCATTAACCCACATTCAGATCTGCAGGCCTACAGAGAACACTCCCGCCAGAAGCAAGGCTTGTGAAGGGACCATGAGAAACACACATCATACAGTTACAGAAAAAAGAATATCCCTCAAAGCTACCTGCTAGCAAGAGGGACTGCAAAAGACAATGCTACCCGTGACCTACAAAAGCAATCCTGTGAATGGTGAAATAACACCACCTGCCTCACAGACCCTATCTCTATCCTAGCAGCCACCCAGATACATGAGAATAAATGTGATACTCTTGCTCCCAACACATGCTCTGGGTACATGTGAACTGCTACCATGCCTGAGGAATCCAGGGCTGGGCACCTGCTTCAACATCTAAATACCAACTGTCAAGAGGATGGTAAACAGAAAGGTAGACACTATGAGACTGCAAAGAAGCAGGTTTCAGACAAAGGAACAAGACAAAAACAAAAACCACTAAATAATGAGTAGATAAACAATTTATGTGAAAAAGAATCCAGAAGGATAGTTGTAAAGATGATCAAAAATATTGGAAAAAGAATGGAGACACAGATTGAGACCTTAAAAGAAATGTTTAACAAAGTGCTAGAGGATTTAAACAGCAAGATAAATAGTGCAATAGCTGAAATGAAAAATAAACTAGAAGGAACCTATAGCAGATTAGCAGTGGCAAAAAAATGAATAAAAATGAGGTGGAAAGCAGAGTGGTGGAAATCATTGCTCCAGAAAAGAAAAAAATAAGAATGGAAAAAAAAACCTTCAGAGAGTCTAAGAGAACTCTGGGACAGAGGAAAAGAGAGAGAGATAAAGAGCCAGAGAAAATATTTGAAGAGATGAGAGCCCAAATTTTCCCGAATGTGGAAAGGAAACACTCACCTGGAAGAAACACAGAGAATTCCATACAAAATAAACCCAAGAATAAATACAGCAGGACACATGCTAATCAAAATGACAAAATTTAAATACAAAGAAAAATATTAAGAACCTTAAGGGAAAAGAAACAACTCACATATAAGGGAACCCCCATAAGAATAACAGCTGATCTCTAAGTAGAAAATCTACAAGCCATAACGGAGTGGTAAATTATATATTGAGGTGATGAAGGAGAAGAATCTAGAAACAAGAATACTCTACACAGCAAAGCTTGCATTCAGAGTTCATGGATAGATCAAAAGTTTTACAGAAAAGCAAAAGCTAAGAAGATTCAGCACCTCAAAAACAGCTCTCCATCAACTATTAAAGGAAAGTGTCTGAGCATAAAAATAAAAGCCACAATAAGAAAGAAGAATATTAAAAATGAAAAATCTCACTAGTAAAGGCAAAAATAATTTAAAAGTAGAAAATCACCCACTAACAAATATGATATCTAAAACAGCAAGCATGAGAAGAGGAGAAGACAAATGCAGACCATTGAAAATTATTTGAATTTAAGAGATCAGCAAGAGGAATAATTCTACACACATATAGATGGATATATAAAAATATAAGGGAACCATAAATCAAATAATGATAATGATCACACACATCAAAACTAATGCAAACGTAACACTAAAGATGGTCAGCACATTTCAAGAAAAGACAAAAAAAAAGAGGAAGGGAAGAAAAAAGACCCAAAATAGCAGTCTAAAAAATTAAGTAAATGACAATAAATACATACTTATCCATAAATACATTGAATGTAAACTGATTAAAAGCTCCAAATAAAAGAAAAAGATTACCTGAATCGATTCAAAACAAGACCCATGTATATGCTGTCCACAGGAGACCCAGTTCATATCTAAGGACACATACAGACTTAAAGTGAGGGGATAGAAGAAAATATTACATGCGAAAGGAAATTATAGAAAATATGTAGTAGCAATACTCAACATCCAACAAAATAGATTTTAAAATAAACTCACAAGAAACAAAGAAGGGCATTTCACAATGGTCAAAAGATCAATAGAAGCAGAAGAAATAACAGTTGTAAAAACATATGTACCCAACATAGGAGCAGCACAATATATAAGGCAACTACTAACAGCCATAAAAAGGTACCTTGACGGTAACACAATAATAATGGAGGACTTTAACACCAACTTACAGCAACTGACAGATCAACCAGACAAAACCAACAAGGAAACAGAGGCCTTAAATGGTACACTAGACCAAAAAGACTTAAGTGATACCTACAGAACTTTTCACACCAAAGCAGAATATACTTTCTTATTTGTTTGTTTGTTTTAAAACATTATTATTTTTTATTTTTTATCTTTCTTTTCTTATTTTTTTACTTTTCCATTACAGTTGGTTTACAGATTTATGTCAATTTTCCAACTGGACAGCATGGTGACCTGGTTACACTTACATATGTGCATTTGTCACAAGTGATTAAACAGAGTTCCTGGTTCTATACAGCAGGATCTCCTTGCTTTTCCATCCCAGAGGCAAGAGTCCACAACTACTAACCCAAACCCTCCTACCATCCCACTCCCTCCCCCATCCCCTTGGCAACCACAAGTCTGTTCTCAAAGCCCTTGATTTTCTTTTCTGCATAAAGGTTCATTTGTGCAGTATATTAGATTCCAGATATTAGTGATATCATACGGTATTTGTCTTTCTCCTTCTGATTTACTTCACTCAGTATGAGGGTCTCTAACTCTGTCCATGTTGTTGCAAATGGCATTATTTCATTCTTTTTTATGGCTGAGTAGTATTCCATTGTGTATATATACCACATCTTCCTAATCCAATCATCTGTCGATGGACATTTGGGTTGTTTCCATGTCTTGGCTATTGTGAATAGTGCTTAAAAGAACATGCGTGTGAAAGTGTCTTATTCAACGAATTTTTTGTCCAGATATATGCCCAAGAGTGGAATTGATGGGTCATATGGTAGTTCTATGCATATTTTTTAAGGTAGTTCCATACTGTTTTCCATAGTGGTTGTAACAGCTTACATTCCCACCGACAGTGCAGGAGGACTCCCTTTTCTCCTCAACCCCTCCAGAATTTGTCATTTGTGGACTTGTTAACGATGGCCATTCTGACTGGTGTGAGGTGGTATCTCGTGGTAGTTTTGATTTGCATTTCTCTAAATATCAGTGATGTTGAGCATTTTGTCATGTGCTTGTTGGCCAGCTACATACATTCTATGGAGAAATGTCTATTCAGGTCTTTTGGCCATTTTTCAATTGGGTTGTTGGCTTTTTTGCTGTTGAGTTGTGTCAGTTGTTTTTATATTTTAGAATTAAGCCCTTGTCAGGTGCATCATTTGACAGTATTTTCTTTCATTCTGTAAGTTGTCTTTTAGTTTTCTTTTGGGATTCCTTTGCTGTGCAAAATCTTGTCAGCTTGATTAGGTCCCATTGGTTTATCTTTGCTTTTATTTCTGTTGACCTGAGAAAACATTTGGAAGGTTGATGTCAGAGAATGTTTTGCCAATGTTTTATCCCAGGAGTTCAATGGGGTCTTGTCTTATATTGAAGTCTTTAAGCCATTTAGAGTTTATTTTTGTGCATGGTGGGAGAGTGCAATTGATACAGAAAAAGCATTTGACAAAGTCCAACATCCATTCATGATCAAACTCTTACCAAAGTAGGATAGAGGGAACATTCATAATAAAATCCATTTACGACAAACCCACAGCAAATATAATACTCAATGGAGAAAAGCTGAAAGCCCTCTCAATAAAATCTGGAAGAAGAAAAGGAGGCCCACTCTCACCACTGTTATTCAATATAGAAATGGATGTCCTAGCTACAACAATCAGACAAGCAAAAGAAATAAAAGGCATCCAAATCAAAAGAGAAGAGGTAAAACTGTCACTCTATGTAGGTGACATGATACTATATATAGGAAACTCCAAAGACTCAACACCAAAATTACTTGAACTAATCAACAAATTCAGCAAAGTAGCAGGATATAGGGTTAAGCTTCAGAAATCAAACGCATTTCTGCATACTAACAATGAAATTTTAGAAAAAGAATACCAAAATACTATACCTTTTAAAATTGCACCCCAAAAAATCAAATGCCAGAGAATAAACCTCTCCAAGGAGGTGAAAGACGTATACGCAGAGAACTACAGCACATTAATCAAGGCGATCAAAGAAGATACAAAGAAATGGAAAGATATTCCATTCTCATGGGCCAGAAAAATAAATATTGTAAAAAGGGCGGAGAGACTGCGGCAAGATGGCGGAGGAGTAAGAGGTCGCACTCACCCTCTCCCACAAATACATCAAAAAAATGCATCTATATATAAAACAAGTTGCACAAATCATCATCTGAATGCTGATTAATTTAAACCTCCAAAAACTGCTAGAAACACTTGAAATAACTGGGTAGAACAAGTGAAGAAAAAAAAAAGGTGAGAGAGAGAAAAGCAATTAGGACGGTAACCAGCACCCCAGGGAGGGAGCTGTGAAAAAGAAAAGTTTCCTGGGAAGAAACCTAAACAACGATCAGCGGATCAACGACCAACGGAACTAGAGGGACATCAAAGCCTGAGAAAAACACAGCAGCTGCATTGAGATAGGAAAATCGGAGTTAGAGACCTGAATACCAGCGCAGACACCACAGCCTGAGGCACCGGGCGGTGTCTGGGAGCTAAGACACAGGTTCCTAAGGTTAGTCCCTGCAAGAGGGCAGAGGTCGGTGGCCGCGGCGGTTGCGGGAATAGGACAAGGAACAGCGATATTCTATGATTTCTGGAGAGCAAAACCAGGACTGAGGGAACCGAGGAAGCCTGGTCCCACAGGGGAGGCAAGCCTCCATTGTTAGGGAAGAGGAGAGGAGGAGGGGCTGGCCACCATAGGAAGCAACTTGAACTAGCGCGCAGGGCTAGGCGACGGTGACCCGCCAAAGAGAGCGTAAGTGGGGAGGAGCCAGTGGAGGCTGCAGTTGCAGCAGCGGGAGTGGGGCCCGTGCCTTGAAGCCCATGGACGAAGCACTGAGCCAGGTTGTGGACCCAGGCGCCTGCGCCAGCCAGCATCAGCAGGGGTGGCGGGGCCCTGGGCTGGTCCACGGACCTAGGCGACTGCGTCAGCCCACAGAGTTGGTAGTTCTGGTGGGCGGAGCAGTACGCGACCACACGGAGCTAGATTTCGCAGAGGAGGGGGGCCAGAGCCAGCCACTGCTGCCAGGAAACTGCCCCATCTGACGAGAAAGCATCAACGGAAGGGCGGAACAAACGCCAGCCTGCTGAGCCAGCCTGTGACGGGTACCGCTTGTGGTTCCAGTCACCTCAAAGAGGACTTTGCAATTGAACACTAGTTTTCCGCGGCTCTCACTCCCAGGGGAAATCATACTTTCTACTGCTGCTATTACCAAACACTTAAGGCACCTGGTAGATCTGCCTAGAGCTCGCCATCACTTCCCAGGGCTGGGCAAATAGGAGTGGACAGCGCCACCTTCCTGCAATTGAGAGCATAGAGGCTAGGCTCCCACTGTAGACCTTAGCCATTCCTACACTCTCACAGAGAACACTCAGAGTACCACTGAGATAACAGCCTGCTCATTCCAAAGAAATAGACATCAAATAGTCGAACTCCTACACCAAAAATAAATAGTAACCCCACCAAAAAATACAAAGGGGAGCTCCTCCCTAGAAGTAGCCTTCCAAGTCTACAGCGTGGCCTCCCCAAACTCACAGAAAAAGAAAACCACAAACAAGATGAAGAAGCTCAAAAACCATTCCCAGTTAAAAGAACAGGACAAGTCTTTTAAAGCAGCCAGCAATGAAAC
>PVHT020000028.1:1443783-1528628 GCA_004024745.2 Catagonus wagneri
TTATTCAACATAGTATTAGAAGTCCTAGCTACAGCAATCAGACAAACAGAAGAAATAAAAGGCATCCAAATAGGAAGAGAAGAGGTAAAACTGTCACTGTATGCAGACGACATGATACTATATATAGAAAACCCCAAAGACTCAACTCCAAAATTACTTGAACTGATCAACAAATTCAGCAAAGTAGCAGGATATAAGGCTAATCTTCAGAAATCAATCACATTTCTATATACTAACAATGAAATATTAGAAAAATAATACCAAAATATTTTACCTTTTAAAACAGCACCACAAAAAATCAAATACCTGGAAATAAACCTGACCAAGGAGGTGAAAGACTTATATGCAGAGAACTACAAAACAATAATCAAGGAGATCAAAGAAGATACAAAGAAATGGAAAGATATTCCATGCTCGTGGGCCGGAAAAACTAATATTGTAAAAATGGCGATACTACCCAAAGCAATCTACAGATTCAATGCAATCCCTATCAAATTACCCATGACATTTTTCACAGAACTGGAACAAACAATCCAAAAATTTATATGGAACTACAAAAGACCCAGAATTGCCAATGCAATTCTGAGGAACAAAAAGCAAGCAGGAGGCATAACTCTCCCAGACTTCAGGGAATATTACAGGGCCACAGTAATCAAGACAGCATGGTACTGGTACCAAAACAGACATACGGACCAATGGAACACAATAGAGACCCCAGAAATAATCCCAGACACCTACGCCCAATTGATCTTTGACAAAGGTGGCAAGAACTTCAAATGGGAAAAAGAAAGTCTTTTCAGAAAGCTTTGCTGGGAAACTTGGACAGCTGCATGTAAATCAATGAAACCAGAGCACACTCTCACACCATGCACAAAAATAAACTCTAAATGGTTTAAAGACTTAAATATAAGACAAGACACTATTAAACTCCTGGAAGAAAACATTGGCAAGACACTCTCGGACATCAACCTTACTAATGTTTCCTCAGGTCAGTCTCCCAAAGCAACAGAAATCAGAGCAAAGATCAACCAATGGGACCTAATCAAGCTGACAAGCTTTTGCAGAGCAAAGGAAACCAAAAAGAAAACTAAAAGACAACTTACTGAATGGGGGAAAATTTTTTCAAATGACACAACTGACAAGGGCTTAATCTCTAAAATATATAAACAACTGATGCAGCTCAACTGCAAAAAAGCCAACAACCCCATTGAAAAATGGGCAAAGGACCTGAATAGACATTTCTCCAAAGAAGATATGCAGATGGCCAACAAGCACATGAAAAAATGCTCAACATCTCTGATAATTAGAGAAATGCAAATCAAAACTACCATGAGATACCACCTCACACCAGTCAGAATGGCCATCATTAACAAGTCCACAAAAAACAAATGCTGGAGGGGGTGTGGAGAACAGGGTACCCTCCTGCACTGTTGGTGGGAATGTAAGCTGGTGCAGCCACTATGGAAGACAGTGTGGAGGTACCTTAGAAAACTACACATAGAATTACCATATGACCCAGCAATCCCACTCTTGGGCATATATCCAGACAAAAATTTCCTTGAGAAAGACACTTGCACACACATGTTCACTGCAGCACTATTCACAATAGCCAAGACATGGAAACAACCCAAATGTCCATCGACAGATGACTGGATTAGGAAGATGTGGTATATATACACGATGGAATACTATTTAGCCAAAACAAAAAGGATAAAATAATGTCATTTGCAGCAACATGGATGGAATTAGAAACCCTCATACTAAGTGAAGCAAGTCAGAAGGAGAAAGACAGATGTCATATGAAATCTCTTATAACTGGAGTCTAAAACACTGCACAAATGAACCTCTCAACAGAAAAGAAAATCATGAACTTGGGGAGCAGACTTGTGGTTGCCAAGGGGGCGGGGGAGGGGTGGGGGAGAGGTGGGAGGGAATGGGGATAACTAGTGCTTTAATGATGGAATACCAAGGACCTCCAACTGTATTGCACGGGGAACTATATCTAATTACATGTGACAAATCCATATATGTACATGTAATCGGGTCACCACACGGTGCAGTTGGAAAATCTGACAGAAATCTGTAAACCATGTATAATGCAAAAATAAAAAAATAAAATAAAATAAAAAACATTGTAGAAATAGTAAAAAAAAAAAATGACCATTCTACCCAAAGCAATCTACAAATTCATTGCAATCCCTGTCAAATTACCCATGACATTCTCAGAACTAGAACAAACAATCCAAAAATTTATATTCAGCCACCAAAGAACCAGAATTGCCAAAACAATCCTGAGGAACAAAAACCAAGCAGGAGGCACAACACTCCCAGGCTTCAGGCAATATTACAGGGCCAAAGTAATCAAGACAGTGTGTTCCTGGTACCAAAACAGACATACAGACCAAAGGAACAGAATAGAGAACCCAGAAATAAACCCAGATTGGCCAATTGATCTTTGACAAAGGAGGCAAGGACATAAAATGGGAAAAAGTCTGCTCAGTAGGTACTTCTGGGAAACCTGGACAGCTGCATGCAAATCAATGAATATACTGTCTTATCATGTACACATGGAGCATTCTCCGGGATACATCATATCTTGGGCCACCGATCAAGCCATGGTAAATATTTTAAAAATTGAATTTATTTCAAGCATTTTCTCTGATAACAGTGCTATGAGACTAGAAATAATCTATAAGAAAAAAAACCCCACAAACTCTTGGAAGCTAAACAATATGCTACTATACCACCAATGGATCATTGATGAAATCAAAGAGGAAATTAAGAGAAACATAGAGACAAACAAAAATGAGGATACAACAACCTGAAATCTGTGCGACATAGCAAAAGCGGTTCTGAGGAGGTATTTTCTAACAATACAAGCTTATCTCAGGAAAGAAGAAAAAACTCAAATAAAGCACCTAGCCTTACACTCTAAACATCTAGAGAAGGAAGAAAAACAAAGCCCAAAATAAATAGAAAGAATGAGATCATGAAGATTACAGCAGAAATTAATAACATAAAGACAAAAAATTGAGAAGATGAATGGAACCAAAAACTGGTTCTTTGAAAAGGTTAAAAAAATCGATAAATCCTTAGACTCATTAAGAAAAAAAGAGAAAATATCCAAATCAACAAAATTAGAAATGAAAAAGAAGGAGTTACAACTGAAGTTGCAGAAATACAAAGGATCATGAGAGAGAATTATGAGCAACCATATGCCAATAAAGTGGACAACTCCAAAGAAACTGACAGATTCTTACAAAAGTACAACATAACTGGACTGAATCAGGAAGAAATAGAAAATATGAATAGATCTATCAAAGAACTGAAATTGAAAATGTGATTTAAATACTTCCAAAATACAAAAGTCCAGCACCTCATGGCTTCACAGCTGACTTCTATCAAACATTACTGAAGAGTTAACACCTATTATTCTGAAAGTTTTCCAGAAATTTGCAGATGAAAGACCATTCATAAGCACATTTTTGAAGCAACCATTACCCTGATACCAAAACCAGGTAAAGATACCGCAAAAAAGAGAATTACAGACCAATATCCCTGATGAGCAGTGCAAAAATCCTCAACAAAATATTAGCAAGCCACATACAAATATACATTAAAAAGATCATACACCATGATCAAGTAGGATTTATCCCAGGGATACAAGGATTCCTCAATATCTGTAATCTTCTAATGTGCTACACCAAATCAAAAACTTACAGTTAAAAAACACATGATCGTCTCAATAGATGCAGAAAAATCTTTTGACAAAATTCAACACCCATTCCTGATAAAGAGTCCCCGGAGTGTGGGGATAGAGAGGATAGAGAGGAAGTCCCTCAATATAACAAAAGCCTGTTATGAAAAACCCTCAGCTAACACATTCTCAATAGTGAAAAACTGAAAGAATTTCCACTAAGATCAGGAACTAGACCAGGATTTCCTCTTTCATCAATGTTATTCAACTTAGTTTTGGAAGTCCTAGCCATGGCAGTTAGAGAAAAAAGGAATAAAAGGAGTACAAATTGGGAACAAAAGGAGTAAAACTATCAGTATTTGGAAATGTCATGATTCTATATCGAGGAAACGCCCTAAAGACATTACAAGAAAACTATTAGAACTCAGCAATGAATTCAGGAAAATTGCAGGCTACACAATTAATACACAGAAATCAATTGCATTTCTATGTAATAACAGTGAAAGTGCAGAATGAGAAATTAAGGAAACCATCCCATTTACCATTGCATTAAAGAGAATAAAGTTCCTAGGAATCAACCTCTCTAAAGAGACAAAATCTTGTACTCTGAAAACTATAATACCCTGAGAAAAATAAATCAAAGACACAAATATATCAAGAAATATACTAATCTCTTGGATTGAAAGAATCAGTATACTCAAAATGATAATACTACCTAAGGCAATCTACAGATTCAATGCAATCCCTATTAAATTACCAATGGCATTCTTTACAGAACTAGAACAAAATATTTTAAAATTTGTGTGGAAACACAAAAGACTTCAAATAGCCAAAACAATATGAAAAGAAAAAACAGAACTGGAGGAATCAGGTTCCCTGTTCAAACTCTACTACAAAGCTACAGTCATCAAAACAATATGGTACTGTCACAAAAACATAAACAAAGATGAATGGGACTGGATAGAAAGCCCTGAAATAAACCCAAACACCTATGGTCAATTAATCTATTACAAAGGAGGCAAGGACCTACAATGGAGGAAAGATATTCTCTTCATAAATGGTGCTGGGAAAACTGGAGAACCACATGTAAGACAATTAAATTAGAACATTTTCTAACACCATATACAAAAAAAAAAAAAAAACCTCAAAATGGATTAAAGACCTAAATGTAAGGCGATCAAATAAAAAACTCCTAGAGCAAAACACAGGCAGAACTTTCTCTGACATAAATCACAGCAACATCTTGTTTCACCCACCTTCTAGAATAAAGATGATAAAAACACAAATAAACCAATTGGACCTAATTAAAGCTTCTGCTAAAAAGCTTCTGCACAGAAAAATAAACCATTAAAAAAATGAAAACACAGCACACAGAATTGGAGAAAATTTTTGCATGTGACTCAACCAACAAGGTTTAAACTCCAAAATATACAAACAACTCATACAACTCAACAGCAAAAAAAAAAAAAAATCGATAAATTGACAGAAGATCTAAGTAGACATTTCTCCAAAGAAGACATACAGATGGCCAGCAGGCCTTTCTCAAAGGATGGTTCAGCAAATCAATCAATGTCAACACCATATCAAAACATTGTTTTTAAAAAAACACTATGTGATTATCCAAGTAGATTCAGAAAAAGGATTTGACAAAATTCTTACAAAAGTGGGTATAAAGGGAACATACCTCAACATAATAGAAGCCATTTATGACAAACCCACTGCCAGTATAATATTCCACAGAGAAAAGCTGAAAAATTTCCCACTAGAATCTGGAACTAGACAAAGTTCCCATCTCACCATTTTTATTCAACATAGTATTGGACATCATAGCAACAACAATCAGGCAAAGGGAAAAAAGTATCCAAATTGGAAGAGAAGAGATAAATTTGTCACTTTATGCACATGATATGATAGTATATATAGAAAATTCTAAGGACACCACACAAAATTACTCAAACTCACAAATAAATTCAGCAAAGTACAAGGATACAAGTTCAACATTCAGAAACTGGATGCGTTTCTGTGTATTAACAATTAAATATTAGAAAAGGAATATTAAAAACAATTTTATCCACAAACAGCAATTGCTGGAGGGGGTGTGGAGAAAAGGGAACCCTCCTGCACTGTTGGTGGGAATGTAAGCTGGTACAACCACTATGGAAAACAGTATGGAGGTACCTTAGAAAACTATACATAGAACTACCATATGACCCAGCAATCCCACTCTTGGGCATATATCCACACAAAAATTTCCTTGAAGAAGACACCTGCACACGCATGTTCATTGCAGCACTATTCACAATAGCCAAGACATGGAAACAACCCAAATGTCCATCGACAGATGAATGGATTAGGAAGATGTGGTATATGTACACAATGGAATACTTCTCAGCCATAAAAAAGAATAAAATAATGTCATTTGCAGCAACATGGATGGAATTAGAGACCCTCATACTGAGTGAAGTAAGTCAGGAGAAAGACAGATACCATATGATATCACTAATATCTGGAATCTAATATACTGCACAAATGAAGCTTTATGCAGAAAAGAAAATCAAGGACTTGGAGAACAGACTTGTGGTTGCCAAAAGGGTGGGGGAGGGAATGGGCTGGTAAGGGGTTCTGGGGTTAATAGTTGTAGACTGTTGCCTCTGGGCTGGAAAAGCAAGGAGATCCAGATGTATAGCACTGGGAACTATGTCTAACCACTTGTGATGAATCCATATATGTATGTGTAACCCTGTCACCACACTGTACAGCTGGGTATAATGGAAAAAAATAATAAAAATTTAAAAAAAAATTTTAAATTGCACACACAAAAATTAAATACCTAGGAATAAACCTGAACATGTTGGTGAAAGGCAAATGCTGAGGACTATAAAACATTAGTAAAGGAAGTTAAAGAAGACTCAGAGAAATGGAAAGATATCCCATGTTCTGGGATTAGAAGAATTAATGTTGTTAAAATGTCTATACTAACAAAACAATCTATAGATTTAAAAAAAAATTATTGTTTATTTTTTAATTTTTCCATTATAACTGGTTTACAGATTTCTGTTGATTTTCCAACTGCACAGCATGGTGCCCCAGTTACACATACATATATGGATTCATCACAAGTGGTTAGACATAGTTCCCAGTGCTATACATCTGGACCTCCTTGCTTCTCTATCCCAGAGACAATAGTTTACAACTGTTAACCCCAGAACCCCATGCCATCACACTCCCTCCCCCATCCTCTTGGCAACCACAAGTCTGTTCTCCAAGTCTGTGATTTTCTTTTCTGTAGAAAGGTTCAGTTGTGCAATATATTAGATTCCAGATATAAGTGATATCGTACGGTATTTGTCTTTCTCCTTCTGACTTACTTCACTCAGTATGAGGGTCTCTAATTCCATCCATGTTGCTGCAAATGACATTATTTTATTCTTTTTTATGGCTGAGAAGTATTCTATTGTGTATTATACCACATCTTCCTAATCCAAACATCTGTTGATGGACATTTGGGTTGCTTCAATGTCTTGGCTATTTTGAGTAGTGCTGCAATGAACATGCGTGTGCAAGTGTCTTTTTCAAGGAAATTTTTGTGTGGATATATGCCCAAGAGTGGGATTGCTGGGTCATATGGTAGTTCTATGTATAGTTTTCTAAGGTACCTCCATATTGCAAAACAACCTACAGATTTAATATGATTCCTATCAAATTGGCCATGGTATTTTTCACAGAAGTAGAACAAGTAATCCAAAACTTCATATGGAACCCTAAAAAACCCAGGGTTGCCCAAACAATCCTGAGAGGGCAAAAAAAATGCCTACGCAGTCCTGAGAGAGGAAAAGAACCCAGAATTGCCAAAGCAATCTTAAGAGGGGAAAAAAGTCATTCATGAGGAATAACTCTTCCAGACTTAATACAATATTACAAAACTACAGTATTCAAGACAGTGTGGTTCTGGTACCAAAATAGACATATGGATCAGTGGAACAGAATAGAGAGCCCGGAAAAAACCCAGACACATACAGTTAATTAATCTTTCACAATGGAGGAAAGAATATAAAATGGGAAAACACAATCTCTTTAGTCAGTTGTTATGGAAAAACTGGAGAACTGCATGTAAATCAATGAAACTAGAGCACACCATCACACCATGCACAAAAATAAACTCAAAATGGCTTAAAGACTTAAACAAAATAATAGAAGCCATAAAACTTCTAGAAGAGAATATAGACAAAACATTCTCTGATATCAACTGTACAAATGTTTCCTTAGGTCAGTTTTCCAAGGCAAAGAAATAAAAACAAAAATAAACAAATGGGACCTAATCAAATTTATAAATTTGGCACAGCAAAGGAAAGTATAAAAAAGCAAAAGACAACCTACAGTATGGGGGAAAATAGTTGCAAATAATGCAACAGAAAAGGGCTTAATCACCCAAATATAAAAGTAATGCATAGAACTCAACAAAAACAACAACAAAAACAGCCAAATTGGAAAATGGGCAGAAGACATAAATAGACACTACTCCAAAGAAGACATACAGATAGCCATTAGGCACATGAAAGGATGTGCAACATCACTAGTTATTAGAGAAATGCAAATCAAAACTACGAGTTACTACCACCTTACACAAGTTAGAATGACCATCATTAGTAAGTCTACAAAAAAAAAAAAATACTGGAGAGGGTGCTGAGAAAAGGAACCACCCTTTCACTGTTTTTGTGAATGTAAGTTGGTACAACCACTGTGGACAAATGTATGGAAGTTCCTCAGAAAATTAGATATGGGACTACCATATAACCCAGCAATCATGCTCTTGGCATTTATTCAGACAACACTATAATTCAACAACAAAAGACACATGTGAAAGACACAGGAAACCCTATTTATATTGCACCAATATTGGCAATAGCCAAGACATGGAAACATCCTATCTATCAACAGATGAATGACTTAAGAAATGTGGTACAGAAAAAAAGATGGCAGCAGACGAGTAGGATGTGAGACTCACCCACTCTCACAAATCCATTGAAAATACATCTACCTGCCCAGAACTACTTGCCCAGAGAACATAATGAAGGCTGACCAAAAAACCCAAAATTCCAATAGAAAAAGGAAATCTTCACAAAACTGGATAAGACAAAAGAAAAAAATAAACCTCCAGCTTTGAGGTCAGACTCAGACAGAAAAGTGTGACTGGCAACCTGGGGAAAAACTAGATTGGTAGCATGGAGACAGCCTGGAGGGATTGGAATCTAGAATAAACATATTCGAAGTTTTAAGCTGATGGTTTTGAGACCAGACACCATTGTTGGGGGGAGCTGTAGAGAAGGGGTGGGATACACCATCATACCCTTACCCCCCACAAGCACTCTCAGACTGCAAGCCTCCAACAGCCCCAGCTCCAGGTTTTACCCTTCATCAGGGGCTGCTTACCAGCAGGCTCAGAGCAGCCCACAGCCCTTAAGAATACAGAAAAAGGAAATCTCCTGGAATACAGAAGTGTTTTCCTGGCAATTGCAGACCTGCAATTGGTATAACACACATATCGTGATTTTGGAAACAGAGCGGAGGGCCCATAATTCAGCTGGAAGTCCCTGGCCCTGCCAGAAACCTCCTGATTCCCTAGAGGGCAGAGAAAGTTGCTTCTGAAGCAGTGCAGAGGGGCAAGATTCTGCAAGTCCCCTTTGGAGCTGGCACAGAACCGCGATCTCCCTACTTGGGTGGAGAAAGTCAGCTTGGAAACAAGGAAATCTCCTGGGAGTGCACAAGTGCCTTCCCGGTGGGTGCAGACCTGCAACTGGCCTAACACAAAATCGATAAACCTTTAGCCAGACTCATCAAGAAAAAAAGGGAGAGGGCTCAAATCAATAAAATTAGAAATGCAAAAGGAGAAATTGCAACTGATGTCACAGAAATAAAAAGGATCAGAGAATATTATAAGCAACTAACACCAATAAAATGGATAATCTGGAAGAAATGGACAGATTCTTAAAAAGGTACAACCTACCAAGACTGAACCAGGAAGAAATTGAAAGTACGAACAGACCAATCACAAGTACTGAAATTAAATATGTAATTAAAAACATTCCAAAAAACAAAAGTCCAGGACCTGATGGCTACACAGGTGAATTCTATCAAACATTCAGAGAAGAGTTAACACCTCTTCTTCTGAAACTCTTTCAAAAATAACAGAGGAAAGAATACCCTCAAGCTTACTCTATGAGGCCACCATCACCCTGATACCAAAAGCAGATGAAAAATACCACAGAAAAAGAAAATTACTGACCAATATCACTGATAAACATAGATGCAAAAATCCTCAACAAAATACTAGAAAACTGAATTCAAGTATATATTAAAAATTTCATACACCATGATCAAGTAGGATTTATCCCAGGGAAGCAAGGTTTCTCCAATATCCACAAATCTATGAATGTGATACACCACATCAACAAACTGAAGAATAAAATCCATATGATCATCTCAACAGATGCAGAAAAGGCTTTTGAACAAACTCAGCATGCATTTCTAATAAAACCTCCACAGAGAGTGGGGATAGAGGGAACTTACATCAAAATAATAAAAAAATATGAAAAACCCACAGCTAACATTATTAACAATGGTGAAAAACTGAAAACATTCCCACTAGGATCAGGAGCAAGAAAAGGAAGTCCACTTTCTCCACTAGCATTCAACATAGTTTTGGAATTTTTAGCCGTGGCAATCAGAGAAGAAAAAGAAATAAAAGGAATTCAAATGGAAAAAGAAAAGTAAAACTATCACTGTTTGCAGATGACATGATACTATACTTAGAAAACCCTAAAGACAGCACCAAAAACACGTTAGAACTCATCAATGAATTTGGCAAAGTTACAGGCTACAAAATTATTACACAGAAATCAATTGCATTTCTATATACTAATAATGAAAATCAGAAATAGAAATCAGAGAAACCACCCCATTTACAATTACATCAAAACAAATAAAACATCTAGGAATAAACCTACATAAAGAGACAAAAGACCTATACTCTGAAAACTATAAATACTTCATGAAAGAAATCAAAGACAACAAACTGATGGAAAGATATACCATGCTCTTGGACTGGAGGAATCAGTACTGTCAAAATGACTATACTACCCAAAGCAATATTGAAAAAAGGAAAACAAAAATGGAGGAATCAAGCTTCCTGACTTTAGATAATATTACAAAGGTATAGTCATCAAAACAATGTGGAACTGGCAAAAAAAACAGGAACATAGACCAATGGAACAGAATAGAAAGCCAAGATATAAACCCAAGTACCTATGGGCAACTTATCTATGATGAAAAAGACAGAACATATAGTAGAAGAAAGATAGCCTCTTAAATAAATGGTGCTGGGAAAACAGGAAAGCTACATGTAAAAGAATGAAAGTAGAGCACCGTCTAACTCCATATACAAAAATAAATGCAAAATGGATTAAATACCTAAATATAAGTCCAGATACTATAAAACTTCTAAAGGAAAACGTCAGAAGAACACTCTTTGACATAAATAATAGCAACACCTTGTTTGAACCACCTCCTAGAATAAAGACACAAATAAACCAAAGGGACCTAAACAAATTCAGAGTTCTTACACAGCAAAGGAAACAATCAAAAAAATGAAAAGACAGCCCACAGAATGGGAAAAAAAATTTGCCAGTGATGCAACAGACAAGGGCCTAATCTCCCCACAGAACTCAGCAACAAAAAACCAAACAACCCTGTTGAAAAATGGGCAGAAGACCTAAACAGCCATTTCTCCAAAGAAGACATATGTCTCCTGTTGAACATATGGATGGCCAACAGGCATATGAAAAAATCCTCAATTTCACTAATTATTAGGGAAATCCGTATCAAAACTACAATGAGGTACCACCTCACATTTGTCAGAATGGCCATTATTAACAAGACAAGTTATAAATGCTGGAGAGGGTATGGAGAAAATGGTACCCTCCTCCACTCTTGGCGGGGATGTAAATTGGTACAACCACTATGAAAACAGTGTGGAGCTACCTCAGGAAACTAAATATAGGGCTCCCATATGATCCAGCAATTCTACTGTTGGGCGTACATCCAGACAAAGTTTTCATTGAAAAAGATACATGTACCCCTATGTTTAACGAAGCACTATTCACAATAGCCAAGACATGGAAACAACTTAAATGTCCATCAACAGACGAGTGGATGAAAAAGATGTGATAATATATACAATGCATTATTTCTCAGCCATAAAAATGAACAAAATAATGTCAATTGCAGCAACATGGATGGAGCTAGAGACTCTCATAGTAAGTGAAATATGCCAGAAAGAAAAAGACAAATACCATATGATATCACTCATTTGTAGAATCAAAAATATGGAACAGATGATCCTATCTAAAAATAGCAAACAAACAAATAAAGAAAAAACAGTAACAGAGCATGGCCAAGAAGAACAGACTTGGGGTTCCAGGGTGGGAGGAAAGGGGAGGTGGTGGAAGGGATGGGCAATTTGGGGGTTTCTGGGGATGCAAAGAGTTATATCTGGTGTGAATGGGCAATTGGATCCTACTGTACAGCATAGGGAAATGTGTGTGATTGGGTCACTTTGCTGTACAACAGAATTTGATGAAACATTGTAAATCAACTATACTTTAATAATAATAATAATGGAAAAAATAGAATAAAATTATAAAAAAGAAATGTGGTACATATACACCATGGAATACTACTCTGTCATAAAAAAGAATGAAATAATGCCATTTGCAGCAACTGGGATGCAACTAGGAATCATCATACTAAGTGAAGTAAGTCAGAATGAGAAACATATATCATTTATATGTGGAATCTAAAATATGGCACAAATGAACCTATCTAACAGAACAGAAACAGAGTCATGGAAATGGGAAACATAATTGTGGTTGCCAAGGGGGAGGGGGGAGGGTGTGTGATGGACTGAGATTTGGGGGTTAATAGATGCGATCTGTTACATTTAGAAATGAGAAGCAGTGGCGTTCTTCTGTATAGCCCAGGGAAGTGTGTCCAGTCTCTTGGGATAGAAAATGATGGGGGAAGATATTAGGGGAAAAAATATATAGATATAAATCTGAATGACTTTGCTCTATAGCAGAAATTGGTACAATATTGTAAATCAACTATAATTCAAACATCAGTTTAAATGCAAAAAAATGAGACATGAATACTGACACTAAATAAATACCAAGGATTATGAGACCACTATGAACAATTATACAACAAAAAATTGGACAACAAATTGAAATGGATAAAATTATAGAAACATACAATTGACCAAGACTGAAGCATGAGCAGAAAATCTGAAAAAACTTTTCAGTATTCATCTGTAGAAAAAAATAGTCTTTGGTATTCCAAAAATGAAGTAAAATTGTTTTTAAGAAATCCATTGCCTTAGTTTGTGGTCAAGATAGTTACAAATTATTGGACACAGTACCTAAAATATGTTTCAATATGCATATCAACACATTTCTTTTTATTCTGTCTAATCTAAATAGCTATATATAGTAAAATAAATACATTATATATATATATATATATATATATATATATATATATATATATATATATCCCCACAGGTACAGCATATGGAAATTCCCCAGGCTAGGGGTTGAATCAAAACTACTGATGACAACCTAAACCACAGCCACAGCAATGCCAGTTCCGAGCCACATTTGTGACCTGCACCAAAGCTCATGGCAATGCTGGATCTTTAACCCACTGTGCAGGGCCAGGGATCAAACTCACATCTTTGTGGATACAAGTCAGTTTCCCTTCCACAGAACCACAACAGGAACTCCTGCTTAATATATTTTAATGAAGTTCAAATATTAAAATAGATCTTCATATTAGTCTCATTATAACTTTTGGATTATATATTTTTAGTTAAGGAAATATTAACCTTCAAAAATGTTGAAAGGGTAAATATAAATGTATCTGCTCGTCTTTTGACACTGAAAATAGTCAGTTTTTAAAAAATGTATCTATTATTAGTTAATATGATAATGGAAATGGTTTAAAATGTATACAATTATTAGATCTATATATTTGTCTAAGACACTAAAAGCAGAAAAGATTGGCCTTATTCATCAGGATAGGAAGTGTCTTAGGAGAAGTTCCTGGAATTGAAATCAGAATTTGTAGAGAACAGGATGGAAGAACATTTAAGAAAGAACATAGAGCACAAAGAAAACCAAATGTCTATTCCAAGAATCTAATTCCACACAAAGTTTAGTTTTGGCACTGCTAGCACAAAGCATTTATTTTTTTCCCACTATCATGATGGGTCCATTTAGGCTTCAGGCATATAGGCTAATGAGTTATAGTATATCTGAGAATATATAGTATGAGGGCTTTGTCTCTAAGGGGACAATGGACACTCTGGTACAGGCTGGTGCTTGGGAGATGCAAGGCAACAATTGATTTTAAGAGGTAGTGAACCTCGGACTGTTGGAGGAAAATGAAAAAGAAAGTGTGAATGAATCCATCCATTATGATTATATATCATTTTCTTCATTAAACTGGGGCAATGGGAAACTAACTACGGACACTTCCTACCTTGTACCACAATTTTCCAATATATGATATTTAATCTTGTTATGTTACCTCTTACTCCCATGTGGTGAGTTCCAGGACCATGTCACTCTACATCTCTTTTTCCTTTACCACAGAATAAGACATACAGCATTTCTCCATTCCTGATGGTGTTTCCCAAAGCAAATTGGGTAGTCAACTAATTGTAGGTTAGACTGATACCATTGCTGACAGTTTTATGTAAAATCTGCTAGGGGTATCCCCCATCCATGTATATAACATATAGAGTCCAGTGTTAATGTATATGGATCCTGATGTGGCATTGGCTCTATATGGGACACTAGCATACCTGAGCAATAAAAATTTTAATCCATTTCTACTTGAATTCCCATCAGAAAATATATCTTCGTCACATTATTTAATGCTATCAGTTGCCTTCTAAGTTCACTTTTGTTCACTCAGAGAGCTATTGTAGGTCCTAAGAGAAATGCTTTGAGTATATCTGTATTCTTTTCCATCTTCAAGGGAGATATGAGTCTAAGTAAATGACTTCTCAATTCTGGATTTTAAAAATTTGGAACTTTTACAAAATGAAGATTCTAAATTTGAAAAAGAACAGTAAGAAAAAGCAGAATTACATGTTATCTCAGTAATCCATAGTACTCCACAGATGGCTGCTTAGTCATTTACCACATTTTCCTCAAGTATCTTACTCACTGTTACACATGAAAAGAGCAGTAATGATAGCAACATAAAAATATGATTGTTATGCTCTATATTATTCCAAAATAACTCAGGATCATTGTTTTACATACTCTGTCAAACCAACAGCATAGTAAACTTGTAGTTTAGGTCATCCCTTACCTCTCTTGGTCTCTGAAATGCTATAAGACTAGAAATCAACCACAAGGGGGAAAAAACTGCAAAAACCACAAAGATATGCAGAGTAAGTTATATCCTACTAAACAATCAATGGGTCAATAGTAAAATCAAAGAGGAAATCCAAAAATACCTAGAGACAAATGACAATGAAGACATAAAGTCCAAAACCTATGGGATCAGCAAATGCAGTTCTTGGAGAGAAGTTTGTAGCAATGCAATCTCACTTCAGGAATCAAGAAAAATCCCAAATAAACAACCTAACTTTACACCTGAAGAAACTACTGAAAGAAGAACAAACAAAACCCAAAGTGAGTATTTGGAAAGTAGTCATAAAGATCAGAGCAGAAATAAATAATAGAGATAAAACAGCAGAAAATACCAATGAAACTAAAAGCTACATCTTTAAAAACTAACAAAATTGATTAAACTTTAGCCAGACTCATCAAGAAAAAGAGAAGGCTCAGACCAATAAAATTAGAAATGAAAAAGAAATTATAACCAACAGCACAGAAATAAAAGAATCCTTAAAGAATAATATAAGCAACTATATGCCAACAAAATGAAAAACCTAGAAGAAATGGACAAATTCTTAGAAAGTTACAACCTTCCAAGACTGAATCAGAAAAAAAAATAAAATAATAATAAGCCAATTACAAGTTCTGAAATTGAAACTGTGATTTAAAAACCTCCAAAACAAGCAAACAAACAAAAAAACCCATAAAAGCCCAGGAACAGATGCCTTCACATGCAAATTGTATGAAACACTAAGAGAAGAGTTAACACCTATGCTTCTGAAATAATTCAAAAAATTGCAGGTGAAAGAATACTTCCAAGCTCATTCTATGAGGCCATCAACACTTTGACAAGAAAACCATACAAACATTCCAGAAACAAAGAAAGTTAAGGCCAATATCACTGATGAACATAGATAAAAGTTTTCAACAAAATATTAGTGAACCAAATCGAACAATGCATCTAAGGGATCATCCATCATGATCAAGTGGGATTTATCCTAGAGATGAAAAGGATTCTTCAATATATACAAATCAATCAGTCTGATATACCACATCAAAAAACTGAAAAATAAAAACCATTTGATCATCTCAGTAGATCCACAAAAAGCTTTTGACACAATTCAACACCCATTTTTGATTAAAAAAAATCTCCAGAAAGTGGACATAAAGGGAATCTACCTCAACAGAATAAAGGCCATATATTACAAACCCACAGCTAACGTCATTATCAATGGTGAAATGGTGAAAATTTTCCTGCTAAGATCAAGAACAAGACAAACATAGCTTTGGAAGTCATAGCCACAGCAATCAGAGAAGAAAAAGAAATAAAATAAAAGGAATCCAAATTGGAAAAGAAGTAAAACTGTCATTATTTGGACATATGATACTATACATAGAAAATCCCTAAGATACTACCAGAAAGTTATTTGAAATCATCAATGAATTCAGAAAAGTTGCAGGATACAAAATTAATGCACAAAAATCTCTTGCATTCCTATACAACAACAATGAAAGATCAGAAAAAATAATCGAAGCAATCCCAATTACTATCAAAGAGAATAAAATACCTAGAAATAAAACTACCTGAAGAAGCAAAACACCTGTATTCTGAAAGCTATAAGATGAAGAAAATTGAAGATGGCACTAACAGATGGAAAGTTATGCTCTTGGACTGCAGTAATAAATATTGTCAAAATGACTATACTATCCAAGGCAACCTATGGATTCCTTGAAATCCCTATCAAGCTACCAATGCCAGTTTTCACAGAACTAGAAGAAAATATTGTAAAATTTGTATGGAGGAGTTCCCACTGTGGCTCAGTGGTAATGAACCTGACCAATATCCATGAGGACACAATTTCGATCCCTGGCCTTGCTCAATGGGCTAAGGATCTGGTATTACCGTGAGCTGTGGTGTAAGTCACAGGTACAACTCAGATCTGGCATTGCTGAGGCTGTGGCATAGGCTGACAGCTTCAGCTCTGATTCAACCCCTAGCCTGGGAACCTCCATATGCCACAGGTGTGGCCCTAGAAACCAATAAATAAATAAATAAATAAATAAATAAATAAAATTTGTATGGAAATACAAAGGTCCCTGAATAGCCACCAAAATCTAGAGAAAGAAAAACGGAGCTAGGGCTCCTTGATGTCTTACCGTACTACAAAGCTACAGTCATCAAAACAGTATGGTACTGGCATAGAAACAAAAAAAATACATAAGTGGATCAGCGTAGAAACCCTAGAAATCAACCCAAAGATCTTTGGTTAGTTAATCTACAACAAAGAAGCCAAGAATATACAATGAGGAAAAGACAGTCTCCTCAATAAGTGGTTTGGGTAAACTGGACAGCTAGCTACATGTGAAGAATGACATTAGAACATTCTCTTGTACCATACACAAAAATAAACTCAATGTGGATTAAAGTTGTAAACATGAGACCAGATACTATACAACTCTTAGAGAAAACATAGGCAGACGCCTCTTTGACACAAATCACAGCAATATCATTCTTGATCCAACTCCTAGGGTAATGAAAACAAAATAAACAAATGGGACCTAATTAAACTCAAAAGCTTTCCCACAGCAAAGGAAATCATAAATAAAACAAAGATACAACCCACGGAATGGGAGAAAATATTTGCATACAAAGTGATTGACAAGTGATTAATCTCAAATAGATACAAAAACTCATGCAGCTAAGTAGTAAACAACACAATCAACAACTGGTCACAACATTTAAATAGACATTTCTCTAAAGAAGACATACAGATGGCCAAAAACACCTGTAAAGATGCTCCACTTTGCTAATTATCAGAGAAATGAAAATCAAAACAGCAGTCAGGTATCACCTCTCACCAGTCAGAATGGCCATCATCAAATGTCTACAAGCAAAATGCTAGAGAGGGTGTGGAGAAAATGGAACGCTTTTAAACTGTTGGTGGAAATGTAATCTGGTGCAACCACTATAAATAGTACAGAGTTCCTTAAAAAATTAAATATAGAATGACCATATGACCCAGAAATCCCACTCTTGGGCATATGTCCAGAGAAAACCATAATTTGAGAAGACACATACTCTCCAATATTCATTACAGCACTTTTTACAATAGACAAAACATAGAAACAAACTAAATATTCACCAACAGAGGACTGAAAAAAGAAGAAACGGTACATATATACGGGGGAATATTACTCATCCATAAAAATAAAATAATGTCATTTGCTACAACATTGATGTACCTAGAGATTATAATACTAGGTGAAGAAGATAAATATTAGGTGAGATCACTACTATGCGGAATATAATAGAAATGATACAATAGAACTTACAAAACATAAATTGTTTCAGTGATTTTGAAACCAAATTTATGTTTACCATTGGGGAAACGGGGGACAGAGGGAAAAATTAGGTGGTTGTGATTGAAATATATACACTACTACATATAAAATAGATGAGTAACAAGAGCCTACTGAATAGCACAGTGAAATGTACTCAATCCTGTTTAAT
The DNA here is from genome assembly GCA_004024745.2 of Catagonus wagneri. Lineage (NCBI taxonomy): Eukaryota > Metazoa > Chordata > Mammalia > Artiodactyla > Tayassuidae > Catagonus > Catagonus wagneri. The sequence goes on from PVHT020000028.1 coordinate 1,462,457, forward strand.
AACCTATATGGGAAAATAGTCTGAAGAGGAATTGATATAGGTATTTGCATAACTGATTTACTTTGCTGTACACCAGAAATTAACACAATTTTGGAAGTCAACAAGATTCCATTAAAAAATTAATTTTTTTTTAAATAAATAAATGAAATTGTGAAGAAAAAATGTAAAAAAGCAAACATGTTAGATACAAGATTTGCTAGAACAAATTTTAAGGGGTCTGAAGCACTTCACTTTGTCCTCAGGGGCATGAGATCAATCCCCAAGGAAATTGTAACCTGAAATCATATAAAATTATTTTGCAAATACTGATGAATGGAATTACTCTCAATTTACCTTCTCAACCCAAATAAACTTCAAATATGTGTCATTGATACTCATGATGTAAATTATTACAAGTTCTTTATGATTTAAGAGAACATGAAGGCCTTGCAAATTACATTAAATATTCTGCAGACAAGAAGAACAAACTCTGTGGCAAAAATGAGAAGTAAGGGAGTTCCCATTGTGGCTCAATGGAAACAAACCCAAATAGTATCCATGAGGATGCAAGTTCAATTCCTGGTACTGCTCAGTGGGTTAAGGGTCTGGCATTGCCATGAGCTGTGGTGTAGGTCACAGATGCAGCTTGGATCTGGTGTTGTGGTTATGGAGTAGGCCAGCAGCTGTAGCTTCAATTTGTCCTCTAGCCTGGGAACTTCCATATTCTGTGGATGCAGCCCTAAAAAAGCAAAAAGAAAAACTGAGGTAAGCCAAATATAAACACAAATAGAAAAACTGAAGAGGATATTTTGAAATTATTGATATCTGCATATTCATAAGAATAACCGCTGCTTGTAGAAATCCATGTTAGTCTATAGTGCCTGTCAACTATTTCAAAAATTATTTCTCTCTGATCTTTCAAGCATATAAATACATATATGCGTGTATGTACATAAATATATTTATTTTTATATATTTGTTTATATATAATATTCAAAATAATATATAATATTATATATTGTATACTTATATACTTATATACTTTAAAATAAAATAATATGCAATTTTATATAATTATATACTTATATATGGAATATATTATATATTTATAAAATATATAATTGCTATTATTTTTATGTCTTATAATACAGATATAGTATGTAATCTGTCATTGTCTGGCTATTTAAAATTGTACATTATAGAGACCAAAAGAGAGTCCCTAATCTCAGGCTTTACTTGATGATTTATTCCCTCCTGTAATAGCGCTTCAAACAAAGCCACACTTTAACAACAGTTTCATCAAGGAAGAGAATTCTTTATTTTGTCTCAATATTAGCAAGGGTAAAATTTATTTGATAAGTTAATTTGTTTTTTGTCTCTTAGAAATTCAGTCTATTATTTCCGTTTCGAGCTTGCTTGCTGATGGTAAATGTAAAGCAAAAGATGACTATTCTTTGACTATTTGATATCATTGACTACTTGGTCTAACAGATATTTTCTTGGAATTGAACTTTTTCTTCATAGATACATAGAAATAAAATGAAGATAAAGAGTAGTGATTTGTAATTGTCACCACATTCAGAAGATCATTTTCATTTCTGATATTGGTCATCTTTATTATGTTTAAAAGTAGGGCCATTAAATGAAATGAGACATCAGGAGTTTTCAAAATGCTAAAATAGCCTAAATGACAATATTACCGATTTCCTGGATTTTCTAATGATTTAAACAGGAAGTTACAGAATATATATAAAGGGAAACTGAGAGCTATGCCATCCAACTTCATTACCACTTGTTCCTCATCCTTTTCAAAGGTAAGAATTTTATAACCAGTTGTTTTCCTGAAACTCAATTTTCCACTAGAATCGAAAAATACCAAAGTTAATCTGAATGCAATATTTCTTAGAGTCTCTAAACAGCTGGAACCATCATATGGCTGACTGAAAGTATCCTGTTTGAAAATTATGTAATGGCTGGTGAAGATGACATGTAAAGGAAAGCCAAAGTTATAACCTGACCACTTCCAGGAATACCTTCCATCCTTGACAATCCTTTTGCCACATCTCATGCTGTATTCTTCAAGTTCTGTTTCATTAATGTCTCTAGGCCCAATTTCCCTGTATTGTTGTGCTCTAAGCAAGGTAAACCATTGCTGTTTATAAACAGATGATAACCATTCTGAAGGTATTAGAGCATCTTGTTCGATAACTCTTGTGGAGGCAAGGTCGCAGATTATATGTTGAAACCTCAAATTTTTAAATACTGGTTGAAATACCATGCCTTGATTTGTTTCAAGAAAGGCAATGTTACCAACACCTTCCATGTGCCTGGAAAACCAGTTGTTTGTGTTAACCAAAAGCTGTTTAATTGAGCCTTTCCAAGCTGGGTTAAGGCGGAGGAACATCCACTCTTTAAGTGTGGTGTATACATCCATTTCTTTTTGCATTACTAATAAATTAGAAGAAGAAATGAGCAAATTCATAAGATCTGTACCGAGTTCTTTGTAAAGTTCAACACTTGGATGAGTCATCAAATTGTGGAGAAGCCATTCAAAGCATCCTGTCTTTACAGAATCTAACCCATAGGTCTCTGCTGCTGCATAATAGCCACATACAGTTTTCACATTAATTGTTTCCTTCATAGTCTCATTACATTGCTGAATTAAGTCCTCTACTTGAAGCAGGCATGCAGTTGCCAAAATTCCTGGAACTTGAAGGGGCCCCACTGAGATGCATTCATCCCTGTACAATGAACCGAGTACAAAGTGCAGGGATTCTATATCTATATACTGGTCATTAATCTCCAGATCAATAATATCTTTGTGAGATTCTTTCCAAGGTCCTCTAAATATAGTAGCAAAATATTCCAACTGACATAAAAACATTTTATGTAAACACCATACTTTCCCAAGAGCACGGATTTTAATGTCACTGTTTTCTCCATTCAAAAATAAAGTTTGGTAAGCATAATCAGATGTGATCTTTACTTTTTTACCCTGGCTTGTACTGACGACTTGTTGCTCATCCTCCTGGTCTAGAAACCAGTAGCTGTCTTCAGATTCAGGACCCAAGCAGGGTCTGCTCTTCTGTTTGCGCTTGCGGCTGCCAGACACATAACTGGGGCCTGCCTGGGCTTCTGGCTGCTGTGGTTCGGCTGTAGCTGATTCCCTGCATCGCAGGATCCGACTGTTCAAGGACCCCATAGATGAGGTCTCTCAGAACTCCTAGAGAGACTGCTGCAGAGACTTCTTTGCCATGGCGTTGCTGTGGCCAGCCACCTCCTCCTAGGCCTTAGTCTCACTAGGGCCCTTTAGCACAGTCTCAAACGTCACAGAGGGGGACCCCAGCATTCTTCATTGTATTCCCTAACCCCTCCCTTCCTGTGGCCCCGCCCCCTGCCTCCAGTCTTCTACGGAGCTTTGCCTCTTGCCAGGACCTCAGTCTCCGGGTTTTTCTTGAGAATGCTTTTCTGTAAGGGAAATGAATGAGTCAGAGGTTTTTTGATCAGAGTTAAAGATCAGGCATATTCACATTCCCTATGCCAGCGTCTGAGAACATTCTTTTCTCAACTGTCAGCAGTGTTAAAAAAAGTAATCTACCTACAATTTTTAGCAATTTAAAAATATAAACAGTGGTATCATAATCTCATTCGGTACTAGAGAAGGCAAACTTTCATTTCATGTATGTATGTATATATATGTATATTTGGTTTCAAGAAAGGCGATGCTATATGTAGACACAATTATATATAATTATATATAAAGTAATTTTTATAATTATATATATATTATTTTTAAATCTCCGTAGGGAGAGACTTCAAAGTTTCCTAATAAGATACATCTTCATAATCTTTGCTTATTTCTGTATAGGTTTATATATATTATTGCCTGAGAGTAAAACGTCCTTATTTCCTTTTACTGTAAGTCTGATCTAACTATCTATGTATCTACCTACATAATCTTTTAACAACTTTCATTTACCAAATATAATTTTATGGGATTCTTTATTATAAAGATACCTTAATTCTTTTTCATTAGTTTTTTAAACCAACATTGAGTTAGAATATAGCTGGTTTGATGCCATTCTTTTTTTAATTTTGTTTTATCGGAGTAGAGTTCATTTACAATGTATTAGTTTCAGATGTATAGCCAAATGCATCAGTCATACAAACAAATATATCCATTCTTTATTCCCCATATAGGTTATTACACACTACTGAGTAATTTTCCTGTGCTATACAGTAAGTTCTCATAAATCATCTATTTTATACAGTAGTGTGTATATGTTATTGCCACCCTCCCAGTTTTTCCCTCCCCCCAAGGATTTCACCTATAGTAACCACAAATCTGTTTTGAAATCTGTGGGTTTGTTTCTGTTTTATATATAAGCTCATCTGTATTATTTTTTTAGATTCCATATATGTGATATAACACCTGTTTTATAACTAAGTTTTATATATACAAAACATTTTTAAGATATATTTTATTAAGATATCGTATATATGTTAAGATATAACATATCTTTATTAAGATATATATGTTATTAAGATATATCTTTAAGATATATGTTATATATTAAGATATATAGTAATTATCACATAAGTTTTAATATCCAATTATGATATAATTAGATATATGATATTAATACATTATATTAATTTATAACATATCTTAATATATAATAACATATATTAATATATGTCAATATATATTAATATATCATTGACATATATCAGTATGCAATCGATATGCATATTGCATATTAATATATAATTTATATATATATTTATTTATAATATATTAATTATATATTATAACATATAATATATTAAGATATATTATTTTTAAGATATATATTTATGTGCTTTTTAAATAAGTTCTGTATTTTTTTTAGATTCCATATATGTCATATCATATGATATTTATTTTTAAGATATTTTAATTCTTAAGAAGTCAAATCAGATTTTCCAAATACAGGGTTTTGCATCTCAGATAGGGCATCTACTTTCAGATAAGGTAAGGTAAGCCTTAGATAAGTATTATTCTGTATTTCCTTGTTTAGCATTCGTTGTATTATTTAACTCATATTACATCTAAATATTAAATTTTATTACATTTCAAAATTCTCATAATTTGAAGTGACAGAGGCATTATACAAAAGAGTATGTATGTCAGATTTTTAGAAACAGAAAAACATAAGCATATGTGTATATGCACACAGAGAGAAAATACTGAAAATAATAGACAATATTTGGTTGTCTTTGATGTTGGTATTGTGTGCAGGATCAGAAGTAAGGCCAGGTAATAGATATAATGAGGTCTATAAACAGTGAATAATTAGTTGCATAGAGTTCTTCATCCTTCTTAGTTGCAGTTTTATAGGTCTTTCTTTCTCTTTAGCACAAATTCCTTTCCATTTTCACAATGCAGGACAATCTCTCTCACTTTTAAAGAGTAGAAGTAATATTCAGGTACAAAGACAATGAATGATTCAAGATTATTTTTAGAGAAAAACTTTTGTTTGTTTCATTCACTGTCAGAATCTTAGCAACTAGAACCAGGTCTTCTAGGTGCTTATAAAATATTTACTGAAACAGTGAACATACATTTTGTCACAGCTATTGAGTGTACATGATTAATTTTCATACATTTACATTCATAAACCCAATACCTGCTTATAGGAAGCATAGTCCTTGATTTACAAAGCTGTTAAAGCCCTTGTCTCTGAACGTCCTCAAAACTGCCTTTAAGAGATTCCCTTTCAGATGTGGCATATATACACAATGGAATACTACTCAGCCATAAAAAAGAATAAAATAATGTCATTTGCAGCAACATGGATGGAATTAGAGACCCTCATACTGAGTGAAGTAAGTCAGGAGAAAGACAGATACCATATGATATCACTAATATCTGAAATCTAATATACTGCACAAATGAAACTTTCTACAGAAAAGAAAATCAAGGACTTGGAGAACAGACTTGTGGTTGCCAAGAGGGTGGGGGAGGGAGTGGGATGGTAGGAGGGGTCTGGGGTTAATAGTTGTAGACTGTTGCCTCTGGGCTGGAAAAGCAAGGAAATCCAGCTGTATAGCACTAGGAACTATGTCTAACCACTTGTGAATCCGTGTATGTATGTGTAACCAGGTCTCCACGCTGTGCAGCTGGATATAATGGAAAAATAAGTAAATTAAAAAAAATAAATAAATAAATATAAATAATAAATAAATAAATAAATAAATAGATTCCCTTTCATCTGAGATATATTGTTTCTCCACAGTTGCATGTCAGTTGCCTCTCTAAACTCATTAATTCTGTATCTATATAGAAGAGCTCAGAGACAAGTTACTTCTTCACTTTTTGACAAATTTTCATTATTCACTCCCTTGGGTGCTCTCAGTCATCCCTTTTTTGTACCTCTGATTTCGGCAGCACCTAAATAGCTTTCACTAGATTTACACCTGCTTTTCTACTTCCTGATAGTAGATGAACAAGATAGTCTGTGAGGGGAGTGAAGAATCTACTGCATTCAGTCTTACACAGGTCATGTTTCCCACAGTGTTAGTATTTCCCTTAGTTCATAGCAGCACCACAAGTTACTGCCTTGTTGTCCCAATGGAGAGCCATCTCTCTCTCTAATAATGCTGATTTCAGGTCTTCTCCAATCTGTACCCACAAAGGCTTGAAATATGCTAGTAGAGACATGTTAAAGACACGTTAGGAGAAAGGAGCTATCTGTAAAAACTGAGGTACCGACATAAACTTTGAAAAGGAAGTAGAACTTGAACAAGGAACTGAAAAGTGGGTCTGATTTTGATATAAATTGCAGAGAGGGAAGAAGGGAGGGAGGGAAATAATCTGAGTAGAGTGGAGGATGAGAGCAAACCCAAAGGGCAAAAGGTACTCAATAATAGACAATTGAAACTGCCAACAATGTATATTTATATGATCAGGGCTGATAACATAGCATTATATATATGTAAAATATATAGTATTGTGTATAAAGTATATAGTTACATATTACATACTAATTATGTGAAATATATGATGTTATATAGCATATACTGATGTAAAATAAAAGATAAGAAAGCATAATATAGCAATTTTAGTCCTTAAAGCAGTGTGAAATTTGGGGAGTAAAATTTGAAGTGTAACAATAGCTCCTATCCATGCTAAGCTTGAGGTTCTCCCACATTTCTTTGGTCATATGGACTACAACATTTTCTTAAAGCATATTTTAGACAATGATAATCTCTACCTGTTTCATTATCAATCAAATTGCGATCAAATTTCTATCTTTTAAATTATTCTTTAAATCTCTTATAAATTGGTGGGCCTCTCTGTATTCTTTTTTTTTTTTTTTTTTTTTTTTCCTGGCTGCCCCACTGCTCCAGCATATGGAGTTTCCCAGGACAGGGACCAAATCCAAGCTGGAGCTGTGACCTAAGCCACAGCTGTGGCAATGCCTGATCATTAGCCCACTGCACTGGGTCAGGAATTGAACCCACATCCCTGCTGCTGCAGAGTCACTGTTGCTCTCTTGCTCTCTTAGTATCTACTCCATGTATTTTTTTTAAATTAAGGTATTATTGTTTTTCATACTTCCAAATATTTTATTTAAAAAGACTCTAGGGAGAGATTGAAGGACAAAGCTTATGGTTTCTCAAATATATACACTTGGAAACTGCTTGGAAATTTTATGATTATGAAATACTTTTTCTTTAAAGAACAAATTTCCCTGTTTGTGGAGATTTATAAGTACTTATGATATTGTCTTGTTCTCAAAACATGCATGTTGGAAATGGTATGGAAATCCATGTGGCACAGAATGAAGCAAGAATGAAAGTTGAGAGGAATAAGTTTATTTCACTCCCAGGTCCCAGGAAGGGGATTGATTGCATACCACACAGGGTCATTACAAAAATGTGATATTTGGGGCAAGTGCCAGAAGACAAGAGCAGGGGGACAGTCTAGACTGGAATCTGTATTGGGATTTCTGTGGGAAAGGAAAGGTATGGCAGTGGAAACAATTTGGAACTGATAGTTTCAACAATTCCTGTGGGCTTTGGGATACAGGTATGGTCTCTTGTGTAGCTAGCTATGAGATATTTTAGGGCAGAGGAAATATTGGTGGGGTGTGTGACACTTAGATAAGGAGATAGTTGATGCTATAGACTCAGTATTTGTTAGTTTGTATGTGAAAGGCCTGCTCTATGCCAAGCTGTTTGCAATTCCTAAGAAAAGGGTAGCACTGGGATGGGTATATCTGCCATGATGTATAAGTCCCCTAAAATCCAGAACATCAAAAATAAAGAAAATATACTTAATGTAATTGGCTATGTGATGAATGAATGCCAAACAAACAGAAAATCACAGAATGGTTTTATATAGGATGACCTATAAAATGATTAACATAGACATTGTTTTTCAAACTAGTTAGTAGTTACTATTTCAAAATAGAAAAAAGATATAAATAACAGATATATCAATGAATCTGAACCTCAAATAGTAAATTATTTGTTCTATACATCAAGATAGGATATTATCTTAGAAGATGCTGTTGAAATTGGGGTCTGGTGAATTTGGAGACAACAGAGTATTTCAGGAAAAAGGAATATTTGCACGTGAATGTGCATTCTGCTGCATTCAGATGTAATGTTCTCTATATATCAATTAAGTCCACTTGGTCTAATGTGTCATTTAAGGTCTGCGTTTCCTTATTGAGTTTCTGTCTGGATGGTCTGTCCATCTAATGTAAGCTGGGTGTTGAAGTATGCCACAATTACTGTGTTACTGTTGATTTCTCCTTTATGGCTGTTAATATTTCCATATATGAATATTTATGCTCATATATTGGATGCATATATATTAACCATTTTTATATCTTCCTCTTGGATTGACCCCTCGATCATTATGTAGTGTTCTTTGACTCATAGCAGTTTTTATTTTAACATCTATTTTGATATGAGTATTGCTACCCCAGCTTTCTTTTGATTTCCATTTGCCTGGAAAAACATTTTTCACCCCCTCACTGAATGTCTTTATGAGTCTCTAGATCTGAAGTCAGTTTCTTATATGATGCATTCATATGGGTCTTATTTTTATATCCATTCAGCCAGTTCAAGTTTTTGTTTGGAGAATTTAATCCATTTACATATGAGAAAAAATTAATGAAGTATAGTCAATTTATAATGTTATGTTAGTTTCAGATGTATAACAAAGTGAATCAGTTCATATATATTATATATACATACACACACACATACATACATACACAGGAATGTGTTCATTCTTTTTCCCATATAGGTTATTACAGAACATTGAGTAGGCCTCACTGTGCTATACAGTAGGTCCTTACTAGTTATCTATTTTATATATGTTAATCCCATCCACCCAATTTTTCCCTCCCAACTACATTTTCCCTTTGGTAAACAAAATTCTGATTTCTGAATTTATGAGTTTGCTTCTGTTTTATAAATAAATTCATTTCTAGCATTTTTATTAGATTACACATAGAAGTAGTATCATGTGCTATTTGTCTTTCTTACTGTCTGACTTACTTAACTTATTATGATAACCTCTAGGCCCATCCATGTTGCAACAAATGTTATTTTTTGGTTATTTTTTATGGATGAGCAATATCCCATTGTATGTATGTAACACATCTTCTTTATCCATTGCTCTTTTGATAGATATTTAGATTGTTTCCATGTCTTGGTTAATGTAAATAGTGATGAAATGCATATTGGGGTGTCTGTATCTTTTCAAGTTATGGTTTACTCCATATACATGCCAAAAAATCAGATTGCTGGGTCATATGGTTGCTATATATTTAGTTTTATAAGTAACCTCCATACCATTCTCCACAGTGATTACACCAACTTACATTCTTACCAATAGCTTGGGAGGGATCATTTTACTGTTTGTAGATTTTTTATTGATGGCCATTCTGACCGGTGTGAGGTGATATCTCATAGTTGTTTTGACTTACATTTCTCTAATAATTAGTGATGTTGAGAATTTTTTTCATGTGCTTTCTGGAAATTTGTCTTCTTTGCAGAAATGTCTGTTTAGACCGTTTTTGGTTTGGGTTGTTTTTTGATATAAAACTGTATGAGATGTTTGTATATTTTGGCAATTAATCCCTTGTCAGTTGCTTCATTTATGAAGATTTACTCCCATTCTGTGGGTTGCCTTTTTGTTGTTGTTGTTGTTACCTATATGGCTGCATTTGCTGTGCAAAAGCTTTAGATATCATTTGTTAATTCTTGTTTTTATTTTCATTACACTAAGAGATGGATCAAAAGATATTTTTGAGATTTATGCAAATAGGATTTGACCTGGGAGTTCCCACTGTGATGCAGTGGAAACAAATTCAACCAGTATCCATGAGGACATGGGTTCAATCCCTGGTCTTGCTCAGTGGGTTGGGTTCCAGCATTGCCATGAACTGTGGTATAGTCTGCAGATACAGCTCAGATACTGCATTGTTGTGGCTGTGGTGTAAGCCATCAGGTGTAGCTCTGATTTGACCCATGGCCTGGGAACTTCCATATGCCGTGGGAGTGGCCCTAAACAAATTTGAACTGTTTTCTTCTAGGCCTTTTACATTATCTGGCCTTTCATTTAGGTCTTTAATCCATTTTGAGTTTAATTTTGTGTATGGTGTTAGATGCTGTAGTCCCAGCAAACATTACTGTAGAAACTGTCTTTTTTCCACTTCATATTCTGGCCTGCTTTTCATACATTAATTGACCATAGGTGCTTCAGTTTATTTCTGAGCTTTCCATCCTATTCCACTGATCTGTATGATTTTTTTTTTTGGTGGCACTATAATTTTTTTGATGATTGTAGCTTTGTAGTATAGTCTGAAGTCAGGGAGCATGATTTCTCCAATTCTGTTTTTCTTTTTCAAGAATGCTTTTGTTACTTGAGGTTTTTGCATTTCTGTAAAAAAATTAGAATTTGGAGAAAAAAATAGTGGTAGAAGAGCAGGACACAAGGCTCACATACTCCCACAAATACATTGAAAATCCATCTATATGTGGAACAATTGAAGTGGATCAAGTCCTGCATCCCTAGGAGGGAGCTGGAAAGAGGAAAAACTCCTGCACACTGGGAAGAGCCCAACACCAGCCAAGAGACCAGCCAAGATAAAGGAGGATATTTGGAGTATTGGAAGATAAAATAGCAGTTAGTGTAGAGAAGTTAAAACAGAAACAGTCTTCTACAAAAAGTCAGTCTCACTGCCCTGCACTTCCCAACCACAGGCTGATATGATCAGTATCTGGGAATTCAAACTCTGGCTTTAGAGATCACACTCAGAGAGAGAGCTTGAGCTGACTACATGGGGAAAAAAACTAGGATTGGTAGTGCAGAGACAGCCCAAAAGGACTAAAGTCTGGAGTGACCACATTTGAGGATGTAAGCTGAGGAAACCTAGTTGGGCTTACAGGCTAGGCACCATTGTTAAGGGGTTGTAGAGGGAAGGGGCAGGATCCACCACTATGGCCTTGCCCTGTGCAAGTATGATAAGGCTGCAAGATGCCAACTGCTCCAGCTAGAGTACTGACCCTACAGCAGTGGCTGCTTAGCAATAGTTGGGGAGCAGCCCACTGCCCTTAAAGCTACAGAGAAAGTGAAGCAAATGGAGGGAACCCTTGGAGCAAATGGAAGGAACTCTAGAATAGCACAGTCCCTCTAACCCCAGCCAGCAGTCAGACAAGGGGACACTGAAGATATTGCTGTAACAGTGTAAATGATCCTAGGAGTCAGAAGCGACATCCTAAAGGGGCAGAAGGCCACAATTTGTCTAGAAGGCTGAAGGCGAATTTGGAAAAGCACAGAACGTTCAGGAATCTTCATGGTGCCCTCTGGGTGGGCAGAGAGCCTCAATTTACATGGGAGGAGAAAAAAACTATTTCTGAAACAGCAGACATTATCCTGGGAGTTGGAAGGGGCTTGCTAAGCTGGTGGAAAGCTGTGATTTGTTTAGGATGCAGAAGGTGAATTTGGAAACAGTGCAGACTGTGCAGGATTCCACATAGGGCCCCTTGAGTGGGCAGAAAGACTCAGTTTACCTGGAAGATAGGGAAAGATATTTCTGAAACAGCATAAACAATCCTAGGGAACAGGGCAAGTTCTATGATCGCAGCCAACTATCAAGTATGGGACCACAGAAGGAGCATATATTGGACAGCTAAGCAAAGGAGTCAAGAGGGTCCCACTGGCTCAGGTTTTACATTGCAGCAGCTACAGGGAGTACTCTGTCAACACCCTGGTATGGGGAATGACCACTGGAATGGTGCAGGGCCTACAACAGAGAGGATTTTAGGAACAGATAGGCGGCACCCCATGGATGTGGATCTATAGAGAATGCTCCCTAGACTGGCCAAAGAGTGACTATGGAAAGGCTCCTGCCCCTGCAGCTACAGAGAGAAACACTGAGAGACTCCCTGCTGAAGGGAGGAACTTCCGGAGCAGATGCTGACATTGCCAACTTCAGGAAATCATCCTGAAAGCTACCTGGAAGCAGCAGGGGTTGCAAAAGCCAGAGCTACCCCCTCCACAAAAAACAATTCTGTGAATCATGAACCACTGCCAACTCATGCACCCCATTCCTGGAAGTTACCCGGCTCCAAGGAGGTAGGTTAATACCACAGCACCAACCAAAAGCTCTGGATATATATGAGCTGCTATAATCCATGCAGACTCCAAGACTAGGCACCAACCACTGTATCTACATACCTGTCATCAAGGGGACAATAAACATACATGGTTAGACATTATGAAACAACAAAGAAATAGCCGTTAGACAAGTGAACAAGACAAAATCACACCCAAAAAAAAAACCCAAAAAAGAAATGAAGAAGATACAGTTAATATACTTGGAAATGAATATAAAGTGAAGGTAGTAAATACCTAAGATCTTCAAAAAAAGTTAGCACAGAGAAGTTACAATAAATGTTTAAAAAACATAGAATATGCCAATCGCCTTGTGTACTATAGTCATTTAGACAATATTTGACTTGTGGTTGCTAAGAGGGAGGGGAAGGATATGGGAGGGATGGGGATTTGGGGTTTAGTAGATGTAAAGTATTGCATTTGGAATGGATAAGCAATAGGATTCTGCTATAAAGCCCAAGAAACTATATCTGATCATTTGTGATGGAACATGATGTAGGATAATGTGAAAAAAAAGACTGTATATATATGTATAACTGGGTCACTTTGCTGTCCAGGAGAAATTGACAGAACATTGTAAATCAACTATAATAAAAATTTATAAAAGATCTAATAGACCTAATAACAAGCAAACTAAGACAGACAGCATGATATCCAAAATGAAAAATACATTAGAAGGAATCAACAGCAGGATAATGGAGGCAGAAGAAGAAATAAGTGACTTAGAAGACAGTGTGGTCTGCCCACAGAGAAAAAAGATTGAAAAGAATTAAAAGAATTGAGGGGAGTATAAGAGATTTCTGGGACAATATTAAATGTACAAATATTTGTATCACAGGGTTCCAAGAAGGAGAAGAGAGAGAGAAAAGTGCAGAGGAAGTAGTTGAAGCGGTTATAGCTGAAAACTTCCCTAAGATGGGAAAGGAAATGTTCACTTAAGTAGAGGAAGCACAAAGGATCCCACACAGGATAAACCCAAGGAGAAACACAGAAAGAAAAAAAACCTAATCAAACTGACAACAATTAAATACAAAGAAAAAATATTAAAAGCCACAAGGGAAAACAACATATAATATACAAGGAAATCCCAATAAGGATAACAGCTGATGTTTCATCAGAATGTTTGCAAGCTAGAAGGGAGTGACAAGATATATTTAAAGTGATGAAGGGAAGGAATCTAGTACCACAATACTCTACCCAGCAAGGCTCTCATTCAGATTCAGTGGAGAAGTCAAAAGCTTTTCAGACAAGCAAAAACTAACAGAATTCAGCACCTCCAAACCAGCTCTACAAGAACTCTAAAGGAACTTCTCTAGGCAGAAAAGCAAAAGCCACAATTAGAAACAAGAGAATGTCAAATGAGAAAATTAACTGTTAAAAAAATGACAATATAAATGTAGGAAATCACCCACTGACAAATATGATATCCAAAATAACAAATATGAGAAGACAAATGCAGAACATTGAAATATATCTGAAGATAAGACAAAGACAACCCAAAACAATTCTGTGCATATACAATTGGCTCTATACAAATCTAATGGGAACCACAAACCAAAGAAATATAATGGACCAAAACAATTAACAAGATGGCAGTAAACACATATTTATAATTATGCTGAATGTAAATTGATTAAATGCTCCAACCAAAAGACACAGACTGGCCAAATGGACATGAAACAAGACCCATATATACACTGTTTACAAGAGATCCACTTTAGTCCTAAGGACACATACAGTTGAAAGAGAGGGGATGGAATAAGATATCACATGTAAATGAAAATCAAAGGAAAGCAAGAAGGACAATACACAAATAACAAAAATAGACTTTAAAATAGTCCCAAGATGCAAAGAAGGACACTATATGATGATCAAAGGACCTATCCAAGAAGAAGACATAACAATTGCAAATATATATGTACCTGACATAGGGGCACCTTGATATATGGCAACTGTGGATAGCCATAAAAGGAGAAATTGACAGCAACAAAATAATAGTGAGGAACATTAACAACCAACTTATAGCAATGGACAAATGATCCATACAGAAACTCGGCAAGGAATCACAGGCCTTAAACAACACCATAGACCAGACAGATTTAACTGATATTTATAGAACATTCCATCCCAAAGCAGCAGAATATATATTATTCTCAAGTGCACAAGGAATAATATCTAGGATAGATCATATCTTGGGCCATAGATCAAGTCTTCAAAAGTTTTAAAAAGTTGAAATTGGAGTTCTCTTCATGGCCCAGTGGAAACAAATCTGACTAGCATCCATGAGAATTCAGCTTCAATCCCTGGCCTCATTCAGTGGGTTAAGGATCTGTTGTTGCCATGAGCTGTGGTGTAGGTTGCAGATACAGCTTGACTCTGACATTGCTGTGCTGTAGCATAGGTCAGAGGCTACTGCTTTTTTTGAGCTGGGAACCTCTCAAATGCCATGAGTGCAGCCCTAAAAAGACAAAAAAAAAGAGTTAAAATTATTTCAAGGTTTTCTCTGATCGCAATAGTAATGAAACAAGATATTGACTAAAAGAGAAAAAGCAGCAAAAAAAAGAAAAACCCACAAACTCCTTGAAGCTGAACAATATGCTACTGAACAAAGAACGATCATTGAGGAAATCAAAGAGGAAATCAAAAACTACATAGAGAAAAATGACAATGAAAGCACAACACTCCTATGGGACAGAGCAAATGGAATTCTGAAAGTGAAGTTTACAGCAATACAATCTTATCTTAGGAAACAAGAAAAACCTCAAACAACCTAACCTTACACCTAGAGCAACTAGAGAAGATGAACCAATAAAAGCCAACATTAGTATAAGGAAGGAAATCATCAAGATCAGCACAGAAATAATTGAAATAAAATCAAAGGAAACAATAAAAAAGATCAATGAAACCAAAAACTGTTTCTTCAAAAAGATCAATAAAATTGATAAACTTTAGCAAGACTCAGCAAAAAATAAAGGGAGAGGGTTCAAATCACTAAAATCAGAAATGAAAAAGGAGAAATTACATCTGGCTCAACAGAAATATAAAGGATCATAAGAGCCTACTATAAGCAATTATGTGCCAGTAAAATGGAAAATTGGAAGAAATGGACAGATTTTAACAAAAGTATAACCTACCAAGAAAGAACCAGGAAGAAATAGACAATATGAATAGACCAGTCACAAGTACTGAAATTGAAAATGAGATTTAAAAAACTCCAAAAACCAAATTACAGGACCTGATGTCTACTCAGGCAAATTCTATCAAATGTTCAGAAAAGTGGAAATAGGGTATTCCCATCATAGCTCAGTGCAAATGTATCCAATTAGAATCCATGAAGACATAGGTTTGACTCCAGGCCTTGCTCAGTGTGTTAAGGATCCAGCATTGCTATGAGCTGTGGTGCAGGTCACAGACATGACACAGATCCTGCATTGCTGTGGCTATGGCATAGGCCAGCAACTACAGCTCTGATTCTACCCCTAGACTGGGAATTTCCATATGCTGCAAGTGCAGTCCTAAAAAGACCAAAAAAAAAAAATAGAAGGAAAGAAAAACAGAAATGAAGGAATCAGGCAACCTGGTTTCAGACTTTATTTCAAAGCTATAGTTATAAAAACAATATGGTACTGGCACAAAAATGGAAATATAGATCAATGGAACAGGATAGGAACTCATAAATAAACCCAAGCATCTCTGGTCAATGAACCTATGGCAAAGGAGTCAAGAACATACAATAGAAGAAAGCCTCTTCGGTAGTTGTGGCTGGGGAAACTGGAAATTTTTCCTATGAAGTTAGAACACTCTCTAACAATTTCTAACACCATACACAAAAATCGACTCAGAAAGGATTGAAGACCTAAATATAAGGCCAGATACTATAAAACTCCTAGACCAAAACACAGGCAGAATACACTTTGACATAAATCACAACAACATCTTGATTGATCCACCTCCTAGAATAAGGTCAATAGAAACAAAAATAAACTAATGGGACCTAATTATACTCAAAAGCTTTTTCACAGCAATGGAAACTTTGAAAAAAAAATAGACTACAAACTGAATGGGAGAAAATATTTGCAAACTATGCAAGAGATGAAGGCCTAATATCCAAAATATATAAACAACATCAACTCAGCACACAAAAACAGAAAGCCCAATTGAAAAATGGGCAGAAGATCTAAATAGACAATTCTCTGAAAAAGGCATATGGATGGCCAACAGGCACATGAAAAAAAATGCTCAACATCACAAATTGAAACTACAGTGAAGTACCACCTCACACTGATCTCAATGTTCATCATTAACATGTTAACAAATAATAAATTCTGAAGAGGGTGTGGAGAAAAGTGTACCCTTCTTCACTGCTGTTGGAAATGTAAATTTGTAGAACCACTATGGAAAACTCTACAGAGGTAACTCAGAAAACTAGATGTAGAATTATGGTATGTTCCATCAATCCCACTCCTGGGTACATATCCAGATAAAACATTAATTAAAAAAGATACATTTACCCCTATGTTTATCACAGTACTATTCACTATAGCCAGCACATGGAAACAATCTAAATTTCCATCAACATATGAATGGATTAAGATGTTGTGCTACACACATGCAATGGAATATTACTCAACCATAGAAAGGACAACATAATGGCCTTTGCAGCAGCATGGCTGAAACTAGAGACTCCCATACTAATTGAAGTAAATTGGAAAGAGAAAGACAAATACCATATGATATCACTTATATGTGGAATATAAAATGCGGCACAGATGATCCCATCTACAAAACAGAAACAGGTCACGGACATGTAGCACAGATTTGGGCTTGCCAGAGGAAAGTGGGGTGGGAGCGGAATGGAAGGGGAGTTTGGGTTTGGGGAATGCGAAGTGTAACATTTGGAAATGATGGGCAATGGGGTCCTAGTGTACAGCACAGGGAAATCTGTGTGATTTGGGTTACATTTGCTGTACAATAGAAATTCAAAAAACATTGTAAATCTACTATACTTTAATTAAAAATAAATAAAAATAAATAGTATTTTTTCTAGTTCTTTGAAAAATGCCATTTTAATTTGATAGGGAATCCAATGAATATGTAGATTGCCTTGGTTAGTATTATTATTTTGATGATTCTGATTCTTCCATTCCAAGAGCAGAGTATATATTTTCATTGGTGTTTGTCATCTTTGATTTTTTTCCATCAAGGTGTTACAGTTTTCAGAATACAGGTCATTTGCCTTCCTAGGTAGGTTTATTCCTAGCTATTTTAACACTTTTAGATGTGATAGTAAATGATTGTTCACTTAATTTTTCTTTCTGGTCATTGTTCTTAGTTTATAGGAATGCAAGAGTTTTCTGCATATTAATTTTGAATCCTGCAACTTTTCCAAATTCATTGATGTATTCTAGGAGTTTTCTGTTAGCATATTCAGGATTTTCTATGGATAGTATCATGTCATGTGCAAACAGTAACAATTTTACATCTTCTTTTCCAAATTGAATTCTTTTTATTTCTTTTTCTTCTCTGATTGCTGTGGCTAGGACTTTCAAAACTATGTTAAACTAGGTGAGAATGGACTTACTTGACTTGTTCCTGATATTAGCAGAAATGCTTTCAGTGTTTCAGCATGGTGAATTATTTTATTTGTGGGTTTGTCATATATGGCCGTTGTTATGTTGAAGTAGGTTCCCTCTGTGTCAAATTTCTGGAGAATTTTATCAAAAATTGGTGTTGAATTTTGCAAAAGTTTTTTCTTCATCTATTTATATTATCATATAAATTTATTCTTCATTCGGTTAATGTGGTGTATCTCACTGATTGACTTGTGGATATTGAAGAATCTTTGCATATGACCCTTTAAATCAATACTTGGATTCAGTTTGCTAATATTTTGTTGAGGATGTTTGCATCTGTGATTATCAGTGATAATTGGCCTGTAATTTTCTTGCATGTGTGGTATCTTTTTTCTGGTTTTTGTAACACAGTGATAGCTTCATAGACTGCATTGGGAGGTGTTCTTTACTCTGAAAGTCCTTTTGAAGAGTTTCAGGAGTATACATATTAACTCTTCTCTAAATGGTATAATATGCCTGTGAAGCCATCTGGTCTGCACTTTTTTTTGGAACTTTTAAAATCACAGGTTCGGAGTTCCCTTCGTGGCTCAGTGGTTAACAAATCCGACTAAGAACCATGAGGTTGTGGGTTCGATCCCTGGCCTTGCTCAGTGGGTTAAGGATCCGCCGTTACCGTGAGCTGTGGTGAAGGTTGCAGATGCGGCTCGGATCCCGCGTTGCTGTGGCTGTGGCGAAGGCCGGCGGCTACAGCTCCTGTTAGACCCCTAGCCTGGGAACCTCCATATGCTGCGGGTGCAGCTCTATATAAAGGCAAAAAGACAAAAAAATAAAAAAATAAAAATAAATAAAATCACAGGTTCAATTTCAGTACTTGTGTTTGGCCTATTCACATTTTCTGTTTGTTCCTGCTTCATTTTGGTAAGGTTGTAAGTTTCTAAGAATCTGTTCATTTCTTCTAGGTTGTCCATTTTATTGGCATATATTTGGTTGCAATAGCAGCCTCTTATCATCCTTTGTATTTCCCTTGTTTTAGATGTAATTTCTCCTTTTTCTTTTCTTTTTTTCTTGCCACATCAATGGCATGTGAAAGTTCCTGAGCTGGGATCAAACCTGTGCCACAGTTGCACCCTGTGCCACAGCTGAGTGCACCTAATGACACTGTACCACAAGCGATATTCTGTAATTTCTCCTTTTTTATTTCTGATTTGTATTGGCTTGAGGCCTCTCCTTTTTTTGAAGAGTCTGGCTAAATTTTTATTAGTTTCACCAATGTTCTCAAAGAACCAACTTTTTGATATTTTCTGTTTTTTCTTTGTCTCTCTTTCATTTATTTTTGTTCTGATCTTTATGATTTCACTCCTACTAAATTTGGCATGGCTTTAGGTGTAAAGTTAGGTTTTTATTCATATTTTTCTAGCTTTCTCAAGTGAGACTCTATTGCTCTCTACTTCTGTCTTAGAACTGATTTTTCCTTTTTCCCACAGGTTTAGAGCATCTTCCCTCATTTTGATTTGTCTTTAGGTATTTTTATTTTATTTCTGTAATCCGTTGGTTGTTTAGCAGCATGGTTTTTGCCTCTTTGTGTTTGTGAATTTTTTTTTTGGCAGCTTTATTTTCTGGTAGTTGATTTCTACTCTCATAGTGTTATGGATGGAAAAAAGGGCTTCATATGATTTCAATTGTCTTAAATTTATTAAGGCTAGAATTGTGGTATGATTGAATCTATCCTGGAAAATGTTCCATTTGCCCTTGAGGAAAACGTATATTGCTGATTTTAGATGGAGTGTTCTATAACTATCAATTAGGTGTATCTGGATTAGTGTGTCATTTATGACCTAGGTTTCCTTCTTGATTTTCTGTTTGGATGATCTGCATCTTGATATAAGGGCAGTGCTAAATTGCCCCACTATTATTGTATTACTGGTTATTTCTTCTTTTATGGCTGTTAATATTTGACATGTTAAGGTACCCCTCTGTTAGGTGCATATATATTTACATATTTTTATGTTCTTCTTGGATTCTTCCTTTGAGCATTGTGTATGATTGGTGTTCTTTTTCTCTTGTAACTGTCTTTATTTTGAAATATATTTTTTTCAGATATGAGTTATTTCTACTCCAGCTTCCATTTGATTTCCATTTTCATACAATATCATCTTTAGTATGATTTTTTTTCCCTAGATCTGAGATGAATATCTTGAAAACAGCATATATACATGGGTCTTGTTTTTGTATCCATTCAGGCAATCTATGTTTTTTTTTTTTCTGTTTGAAGCATTAATCCATTTACGTTCAAAGTGATTATCAATATGCATGCTTTTATTGTTATTGTCTTATTTTGGGGGATTTATTATTTTAGGTCATTTTCCACATTTCTCTTTTTTTCTCATGTGATTAAGTGCTTATTTTTAATGCTATATTTAGCTTACTTTTGCTTTTTTAATTATAAGTACATTGCATTATTTTTGGTTTGCTTTCACATTAGATTTTGAGATAATCTGTATATGTATAATGTGCTTTATGTATTTTATTTTATGATTTTATTTTTTCCATTATATTTGATTTATAGTATTCTGTCAATTTCTACTGTAGAGCAAAGTGGCCCAGTCATATAACTATGACTACATCTATATCTATATATAATACTTTTCTTATATTATCCTCCATCATGTTCCATAAAAAGTGACTGGATATAGTTCCTCCCTGCACAGAAGGATCTCATTGCTTATCCATTCCAAAGGCAATTATTTGCATCTATTAACCCCAGATTCCCAGTCCATCCCAATCCCTCCCCCTTGGCAACCACAAGTCTGTTTTCCAAGTACAAAGATTTCTTTTCTCCTGACGGGTTCATTTGTGCCATGTATTAGAGTCCAGATATGTAATGTAACATGATATTTGCCTTTCTCTTTCTGATTTACTTCACTTAGTAGGAAAGTCTCTAGTTCCATCCATGTTACTGCAAATGGCATTATTTTGCTTTTTTTCATGGCTGAAATATATATATATATATATATATATATATATATATATATATATATCACATCTTCTTAATCCATTCATCTGTCCATGGACATTTAGGTTGTTTCCATCTCTTGGCTATTGTGAATAGTGCTGCAATGAACATATGAGTGCACATATCATTTTCAAGGAAAGTTTTGCCTGGATATATCCCCAAGAGTGGGAATGCTGGGTCATATGGTAGTTCTGTATAAAGTTTTCTGATGTTCCTCCATACTGTTTTCCATAGTGGTTGTACCATTTAAATTCCCAGCGACAGTGAGGGAGGGTACCCTTTTCTCCACACCCTCTCCAGCATTTGTTATTTGTGGACTTGTTAATGATGGCCATTCTGGCAGGTGTGAGGTGGTACCTCATAGTAGTTTTTATTTGCATTTCTCTAATAATCAGTGATGTAGAGCAGTTTTTCATATGCTTGTTGTCCATCTGTATATCTTCTTTGGAGAAATGTCTGTTCAGGTCTTTTGCCCATTTCTCCACTGGGTTATTGACTTTTTTGCTGTTGACTTGTATATGTTGTTTGTGTATTTTAGAGATTAGGCCCTTGTCATTTGCATTGTTTGAAACTGTTTTCTCCCATTCCATAAGTTGTCCTTTTTATGGTTTCCTTTGCTATGCAAAAGCTTGTCAGTTTGATTAGGTACCATTGGTTTATTTTTGCTTTTATTTCTGTTGCCTTGGGAGACTTAACCTAACAAAATATTTGTAAGGTTTATGTCAGATAATGTTTTGCCTATGCTCTCCTCTAGGAGTTTTATGGTGTCTTGTCTTATGTTTAGGTTTTTGGTCTCAATTTCAAGAGCATTTTCAATATTCTGCATTTGTACTCTACTCATTGTTGCTAATTTTGATATCAGGTTTTTCTATGTATGATTTCCTACTTTTAGTTTATGTTTGCCTTTACCAGTTACTTTAACCATTTATACTTTTATTGTTTCTAGATGTAGCCTTTTCTTTTCTGCTTAGAGTTCTTCTATAATTTGTTATAAAGCTGTTTTTGTGGTGCTCAATTCTCTTATGTTTGCTTGTCTAAAAAAACTTTTGATTTCCCCTTCAAATTTGAGTGTGAGCCTTCCTGGTTAGAATATTCTTGGTTGTAAGCTTTTCCCTTCCATCAGTTTTTGTATATCTTGCCACTCCCTTCTGACCTGAAGAGTTTCTGCTGAAAAATCAGCTCATATCCCTATGGGTTTTCCCCTTGGATTTGTATTGCTTTTTCCTTGCTGTTTTAATGCTTTTTTTTCTTTTTCTTATTTGAGTCAGTTTGATTAATATGTGTTTTGGCCTGTTACTCTGGATTTATCCTGTGTGGGATTCTAGATTTTCTGGTCTTGAGTTAGTTTTTCCTTTCCCATGTTAGGGAAGTTTTCAACTATAATATCTTCAAAATTTTTCCCAGACCCCTTCCTTTTTTTTTCTCTCTCTTCTCTTTCTGGGACCCTTATAATTCAAATATTTGTACCTTTAATGTTTTCCTGGAAATCGCTTCACAGTCCTAATTTTTTTCACTCTTTTTTTCTTTATTCTTTACTGTGGCAGTGATTTCTGACATTTTGTCTTTGCCCTCACTTATTCCTTCTTCTGCCTCATTTATTCTATTCATCCCTTCTAGAGTATTTCTAATTGCAGTTCTTGTATTTTTCATCTTTGTTCTTTAAATATTCTGGTTCTTTGTTAAACATTTCTCATAACTTCTTGATCTTTGCTTCTACTCTTTATATAAGACCTTGGACCATCTTTACTATCATTATGCAATTCTTTTTCATGAGAATTGTCTATCTTCTTTTTATTCATGTGTGTGTGTGTGTGTGTGTGTTAATCTTGATACTTCATATGAAAAATATTTTTCCATTGTCTCATTTTGACTAACTTTCTATGCTTATGGTCTCCATTCAGCAAGCTGCAAGATTTTAGGTTCTTTTTTTCCTAGTATCTGCCCCTTGGTGGGTGGAGCTGGGTCTTCACCCTCTGGTTGTCAGGACCATGTTTAGAGGTGGCTGCAGTCTCAGTGTTACTTTATGCAGCCCATCTTGTTTCAATATTTTTGGTGCAAGTGCTGTTTTCAATATGAATGCCTGCCATCTCTTTTCTCAGTGCATGTCGGCCTTTATCCGCTTGATGGGAGATGTAACTGATGTTGTGGTGACTAGTGCCTGTACTGGATATTGATTGGAGCCTCCTCTTTCCTCTGTAGTTATTCAGGGGAATGGTCCACTCCCTACTTTTTGGATTAGGAGACCCCAGATCTGTTTCTGAGTTGTATTTCCCTTCTGTGGTACAAGTTAGGTTGGGTTGGAGTGCTCCCATTAGGCAAGGAGCCTGTGAATGTTCATACATTGAAGATATTCACCTGTAAGTATATTTGTTGTGTCACCTTTCACCCATTGAGTGGGTTCAGAGAGTACCCCATTGTTGGCACTTTTTGTTGCCCCACCTTAACCATGGGTATGCTGGCAGTTGGCCCTGATATCCCTCAGGTATTGTTTTCACCTGGATCCCAGTGGAGATCCAATGAAGTCACGTCCAAGGACTGCAGTGGTCATATACCTTGTCCCACTGTGGGCACTAGGGAGGCAACAGACTCTGGTCTGGTCCAATCTCCATGTGTACTATCCCTCAAAGCCCACAGGTGCTAATGTTAGACCATTCTTATCTACAAGGGTATTTGTCTGCTTGGATATTCCACAGTCACTGAATTTACAGATCCAGGAATGGTGGTGTAAATCTATGGTTCTTTCAGCTGGAAGGAGAGATTGCATCTTTTCTTCCTTAGCCAGAAGACCCCTGAACCTCAGTTGTAGCTTCAGACCCACCATTTTGTGTGGGTAACCAAATGGGGACTTCCCCTGAGATAGCAGGGTTTTAGGATCCTATCCACATGAGTGGAGGATATGGTAGCATCTGGGTGTATAAGCCTGTCCAGAAGTGAAGTGTGTCAGGAATCAGGCATGCAGGCTCATTCTGGACAGCATGGTATGGCCAGTCTTCATGGCTATTGAGCTGCCTAGATGGGAGGCAGGCTGGGGGTTTGGCATATGAGCTCATACCTCCATGAGTTGGCAGGCCAGAGGACAGAGAAAAGGATCCTGCCTCCAGAAGGGAGGTGGATCAGAAGTCAGGTGCAAGTGATCAAGTGATCACTCCAGCAGGAAAGGTGGAGCAACGGTCTGGGTGAGTAGGCCATCCCTGGTGGAAGACTCTCATAGGTCCCATAGCATGCGGAAAGGAGCTGAAAGAGCTGTTCTACCCCTAACTTGCCACTGAACTATGGCACCTAGCCGCTGTGACTGCCTGGGCCTCTTTCTTAGATACTCATGGTTTTGGTGCTCTGCCCTTAGCCCCTCCCTCCTGCCTCTGCACAAACAACTGCAATTTTGTTCCCAGTTCTCTTTAAAACTTAAGTTAGTTACAGCATTCATCCCCCAATCATATAAGTATTTGGGAGTCTCAGGTTGGAGTGTACAGCATGGATGCAGAGATCATCAGTACATATTTCATTCTGTCCCACCTGTGACAGATCAACTTATGCTCTCCTCTGAGCCTCGAAAAATCCTTTCCTGTCCCAACTTTCCTGACCTCTGTGCTGGTGATGGACCTTTCCTGGGTTCAAGAAACTCAGCTCCTCTGTAGCAACCTCCCAGAAGCACAGGTTTCAAGTAGTTTCCACTTTTCCTTCTCTTTCATTTTTGTTCCTCTTCATCCTACCCAGTTATTGGATATCCATCTTGTCCTTTGAGGGCTTTGAGTTGTTCTGTCAGTGTTCATAGGTGTCCTTTAAGGATTTTTCCATTTGTAGATGTATTTCTTATGTATTTGAGGGAAGAGGTGAGCTTCATATCCTCCTTTTCTTCTGCCATCTATGTCTTAACTCATTTTCATTTAAGCTAATTTTAATACATGTGTTCTAATTGCCATTTTAAAAATTGTTTTGGATTTGATTTTTAGGGTTTTTTCCTTACTTGTGCTCTCTTCTCTTTTAATTTGATGTCTATCTTCAGCATTGTCCTTGGATTTCTTTTTTTTTTTTGTATATATATATATATATATATATATATATATATATATATATATTCCTGATCTCTTAACTTCAAATATATTTTAAATATATTTCTTTAAATTTTTTTATTTTATAATTTTTGATATAGGAATATATATGTGTGTGTATATATATATATATATATATATAATATCTTTAAATAGCCTTCATTTGTACTGTCCTCCTGTCATATTTACTGGTTTTGAGATTTTGATATATTTATTTGTTGATGATTTCCTACCTCAATGTATATTTGCAATTACCAATGAGATTTCCCATTTCATGATTTTATTGTTTCTGGTTGTGGTCTTTCTTCTCTGTTTAGAGAAGTTCTTTTACAATTTGTTATAACGCTGATTTGATGTTGTAAAGCTTTTAGCTTTTGCTTATCTGTAAAGCTTTGATTTCTTTGTCAAATCTGAATGAGAGTGTTCCTCACTAGATGATTCTTTGTTGTAGGTTTTTCTTTTCATCACTATAAATATTCTGTGCCATTCCCTTCTGGCCTGCAGATCTTCTGCTGAAAAGTCTGCTAATAATCTTATGGGGAGTCCATTAAATGTTATTTGTTGCTTCTCCCCTGCTGCCTTTAACATTTTCTCTTTTCCTTTAATTTTATGTCATTTAAATTACAATGTGTTTGGGTGTTTTTCTCCTATAGAAAGTCCTATATGGGACTTTCTGCACTTCCTAGACTTGGTTGACTGTTTCCTTGGCCATGTTGTGAAAGTTTTCATGTATTATATCTTCAAATATTATTTTAGGCCTTTTCTCTCTTCTTTTTGCAGCCCTAGAATTTGAATGTTGGTACATTTATTGTCCCTGGGGTCTCAAACTGTACTCATTTCTTTTTATTCTTTTTTGTCCATTATGTCTGTGACAATGATTTCCACCACTCTGTCCTCCAGCTTGCTGATCCATTATTCTGCCTCATTTATTCTGTTATCACTTCCTTCTAGTGTATTTTTCATTACAGTTATTGTATTCTTCAATTCTGTATGGTTGTCCTTTATTTTTCTACCTCTTTGTTAAAAACTTCTTGTGGCTTTTCATTTTATGTCTCCATTCTTTTCCTGGGTTTTTATTTATTTATTTATTGCCTTTTGTCATTTTAGGGCCACACTCACGGCATGTGGAGGTTCCCAGGCTAGGGGTCTAATCCGAGCTGTAGCCTACACTGCAGCCACAGCAATGCAGGATCCAAGCCGCATTTGCAGCTCATGGCAACACCGGATTGTTAACCCACTGAGCAAGGCAACCTCATGGTTCCTAGTCAGATTCGTTAACCACTGCGCCATGACAGGAACTCCTTTTTCCTGAGTTTTTGAATCTTATTTACAATCATTACTCTGAATTCTTTCTTGGGTAAATTGCCTATCTCCACTTCACTTACTTTTTTCTTCTGGAGTTTTACCTTGTTCCATCATCTGGAACATTTTCCATCTTATTTTGCTGAAATTTCTATTTGTACTTGTATGCATGTAGTAGGTTGGTTACATTTCTTGACCTTGGAGAAGTGGCCTTATGTCAGTTATGTCTTCTGTGTGCCAGCAGTACAATCTTCGATTGTCACTCTAGTGCTAGGGACCAGCTGGTCCCAGGGTATCTTTTGACCTGTTTGGGGACTCATTTCCACAGACAGTAAGATTCTATTTTTCTAGCTAATAGTGTCTGCCCCCTGGTGGATGAGC
The DNA here is from genome assembly GCA_004024745.2 of Catagonus wagneri. NCBI lineage: Eukaryota > Metazoa > Chordata > Mammalia > Artiodactyla > Tayassuidae > Catagonus > Catagonus wagneri. Next base: position 1,489,436 of record PVHT020000028.1, read on the forward strand.
CTGGCCTAGAGGCTTGTGTAAACCTCATAGCAGGAGGAGCAGTTTCCTGCCGACTAGTGTGCAGGACCATGTCAAGGGACATGTCTAGAGTTGGTTTTGGGCTCAAAGACTTTAGGCAGTCTGTCTGATGATGGATAAGTCTATGTTCCCACCCTATTTGTTGCTTGGCCTGAGGAGTCCTGGCACTAGAGCCTAAAGTCTGTTGGTTAAGGCCAGGTCTTTGTGTTCATGACACAAACAAAATGTCTCCCTCCTGTAAGAGTTCACACAGATGAACACTTCCTGATATGTCTGCCACCAGATTTACAACCTCAAATAAATCTATAGCTGCCCACCGTCTCCCCAGGACACCCTCCAACACAAGCAGTTAGGTCAGACCCAAGGTGGTATGAAATCACTTTTTTGCCCTGAATCCTGATGCACACAGATCTTGTTTGAACCCTCTAAGTGTTGAATCTCTGTTTTCCCCAGTTCTATGGAGCTCTTGCAATCAAGCCCATCTACCCTTCAATGCCAGATGCTCTGGGGGCTCCTCTTCCTTATCCAGGACCCCTCAGCAGGTGAGCCTGACATGGGGCTCTGTGCTCTTAATACTGTGGGAGAACATCTGTTATGTAATTATTCTCCAGTTTGTGGTTAGCCTACCCAGGTAGTATGGGATTTGATTATATCACATGCATATCTCTTCCTATCTCATTGCAACTTCCTCTTTTTATCATTGGATGCAGAGTATATTTTTTGGTAAATTCCAGTCTTTTTATTAATGGTTGTTTAACAGTTTTGATTTTGGTGTGCTTTTGTGAAGAGGTGAGCTTAGATCCACCTACTCTGTCATATTTTCCTCAAGACCTTATCCTTTCTCTTGGCCTTGGTTAAAGTTCTCAAACATCCTCATCTCCTGTAAGCATTGTTAAGCATCTTCTGGCTTCTGTGCAATGGACATGAAGAGATGCTGCCTGGATGAGTTAAGCTCAGAGACTAGCCTCAATCAATAGTATATGTTTTAAAAAAAAATAAAGAACTGTCCTTTGAAAGAAAGTATTCACTCATTATTTCCACTTTTTCTTTGCAGTATTCTTTCTTTAAAAAAAGAGTTTTATTGTTAAATGTAACACATATAGTGAAAAATGAATAAAATAGAGATGTAACCACCATTCAGATTAAGAAATAGAACACTGACAACACCACTAGAAACCTTCCCCATATTCATACATTCACCAAAAACTCTCACCTACTTAGAAGTATGCTCTATTCTGACATTTATGATAATCATTTTCTTGCATTTTAATTGTTTTACCACATAATTATGCATCCCTAAATAACAAAAACTGTTTGTCTTGTAGTTCCAACTGTTGCACATTGACTTCATCAGTGTCTCTGGAACTACAGCAGTCAGGTTCTCTCTCTGCCTGGCAGAGAGGGTTGAAGGATTGGGCATTGCCAGAACTGCAGCGTAAGCCATAACTGTGGCTCAGATTTGATCCCTGACCCAGGAACTCCATATCCTCCCAGGAGACCAAAAAAGAAAAAAATATATATTTCTATTTCTGAGATTTATATAAACTGAATTATAATGTATGTATTTTTTCTGACCTTTCACTTAACATTAATATGTTAAGAGTAATTCAGGAGGCTGCATTGTAGGTGCTTCAGGTTCATCCCTGTAAAAGAGATAATTAGACAAAAATAATACAATGAAATTATCCATCATAATATATATAGGTGTTCAGCTATTTAATTTTTCATATATATTATGAATAAAACTGGCATAAACTTCCATATATAGATTTCTTGGTGCATATTGCCTGCAGGTATATACCTTGCATCATAAGTATCGTTAAATATAAAAGATGATGAAAATTTTTTCCAAAGCAGTTATACTAGCTTGTGTTCTCACCACAAGTATTTGATAATTGCTTTCTATTGACATTTTTGACCAAAGATGGTATTACAACACTTTAGGTTCAGTTAACATGGTTATCTATAAATGATAGACTCACAAATCTGTCATTTAATTGATGTTTGATTATTGATGTTGAACATTTTATCATATGTTTATACACCGCTGGAATCTCATAAAATACAGAAGTCTTAGTCCTTCCTATTTAATTGTCTATTTTTTTCTTACAATTGTGCAAATTTATTTATATATTCTCAATAACATTCCATCATAATATGTGTGTCAGAGTCTGTTTTCTATTTTGAAACTTTTTGTTTCATTTCTTATGGCATAATTTAATAACTAGGATTTTATAATTTTAAAATAATATAATGTGACATATTTTATAATTAGGGATTTTCTGAAACTGGTAAATGAATATTTCCATACTATGAGGTCATAATGAGTTTTCTCCTGCACCATGTTATTTAGCCATTAATTTTGTCTGATTTGGCATTTTAAAACATGTGGATTTTAATTTCCTCAAATACCATTCATTAAAAGACCCTATTCCTTCCCCAAATGCTCTACACCTTCACCTTTGTCACAAACCAAATGGTTATATATGCAGAGGTGAAAGTCTGTGCTCTCTACTTTTCCAAATTTTTTACAAATCTTTTTATGAGTATATATCACAAAATTAGTATAGATTTTCAAGTTTTACTGCCTAGTAAAATGTGATCATTTAATTATTTAAGAATGTCAAACAACATTGTCTTCTTTCTTTGTATTTCAATTTCTTCTGTTTCTTACTGACTTTTCCTTATTAATGTTTGATTTATTCATTTTTCATGTGTCTTGCTGTTAGTAGATGAAATGCAAGTATATTTTTCATGTTGATTTTGAATTCTGCAACTTTCCTGAATGTATTGAAGAATTCTATCACATTTTTTGTGAAGTCCTTAGAATTTTCTACATGGAAGATTATATCTGTAGACAAAAGGCAGATTTACTCCATATTTTCCTATTTGGACCACATTTTTTTTTCCTTGCCTGATTGCATTGGCAAGGACTTCCTGTACTATGCTGAATAGGACTAGGGAGAATAAACACCCTTGTCTTGCTCCAGATATTAGAGGAAAAGAATCAAATATTTCAACAATTGAGTATGAATGGTGTGGGCTATCGGTTTGTCATTTATGGCCTTTATTTTTTGTGTGGAGGTATGTTCCTTCTATAAATGTTTGTTGATCGTTTTTTATCATAAAAGGATATTGTACTTTGTCAATTTTTTCTGCATATATTGAGATGTTCATCTAATTTTGATCTTTTATTCTATTAATGTGGGGTATCACATTTGTTTATTTGTACATGCTAAACCATCCTTATATCCAAGGGATAAGTCACACTTAATCATGGTGATTAATCCCTTTAGCTAAGATTAATTGAGAATTTTTGCATCTATATTCATCAGAGATATTAGTCCATATTTCCTTAATATGTCATCTGGCTTTGTTATCAGAGCAATGCTAGTCTTATAAACTGAGTGTGAGAGTGTTGCATTATCTTCTATTTTTGTAAAAGATTAAGAAGATTTGGCATTAATCCTTCTTTAATTGTTTTATAGAATTCCCCAGCGATATCACCTGATCCTCAGTTTTACAATATAGGGAAAATTTTGTACTACTGGTCAATCAATAACTTTATTGTTGGTCTGTTAAGATTTTCTGTTTATTCATGATTCAGTCTTGGCAGGTTGCATGATGCAAGGTTTTTTATCCATTTATTTATTCTATGATACCATTTTTAGTGTATAACTGTTCATTGTGGTCTCATGATTCTTTGTATTTTTGTGATACAACTTGTAATGTCTCCTCTATCATTTCTGGTTTTCTTCTCTCTTAGTCTAGCTAAAGATCTGTCATTTTTGTTTACCTTTTCAAAACACAATATCTCAGTTTCACGAATGTTTTTATTCTTTTTCTGTTATCTATGTCATCTATTTACACTCTGCTCTTTGTTATTTATCTCCTTCTCTTAACTTTCAGTCTACTTTTTCTTTTCTAACTTCTGTTGTAAACTGACACTGTTGAAGTGAGATTTCTCTCTCTTGGGTTTTCTTTTTTTCTGAATTCATGGAATGTGGAAATTCCTGGTCAGGGTTTGAACCTGTTCCAAAATTGCAACCTGTGCCTGTGGCAATGCCAGATCTTTGACCTGCTGTGCTACATAGGAACTTCTGATAACTCTCTTGTGTTATTTTTTTATATGTAGGTGTTTATCACTATAAACTTCCCTCTGAGAGCTGCTTTTGTAGAATCACAAGTTTTCAAAGGTACTTCCATTTTCATTTGTTTCAAGTTATATATTTCCTTGTTTTTAAAATTAATTTATTAGCATATATTTAAAATAATGTATTAATTTCATATGTAGAGCAAAGTGAATCAATACATATGAATATATCCATTCACTTTTTCCCATAAAAGTTATTACAAACTATTGAGTAGATTTTCTTGTGCTATACAGTAGGTTCTTGATAATTATCTGTTTTATACAAAAGTGGGTGTACGTTACTCTCACCCTTCCAATTCCTCCGTCCCCACAATGGGTTAATCTATGGTAACTATAAAGTTTGTTTTGAAATCAATGAGTTTATTTCTTTTAGAGAAGTAATTTTGTATCCTTTATTAGGTTCCACATATAAACGATATTATATGATTTTTATATTTGTCTGAATTATTTCACTCAGTTTGATAATCTCAGGTCCATCCATTTTTCTTCAAATGGCATTATTTTATTCTGGTTTATGGCTGATTAATATTCCATTGTATATATATATATACTACATCTTCTTTACCCATTCCTCTGATGATGGACATTTAGGTTGCTTCAATGTCATGACTATTGTAAATTGTGCTGCAGTGAATATTGGGGTGCATGTATCTTCTCAAATTATGGTTTTCTCCAGATATATGCCCAGGAGTGGGATTGCTGCATCATATGCTAGTTCTATATTTATTTTTAAAGGAATCACCATGCTTTCCTCCATAGTTGTTGTACCAGCTTACATTCCCAACAACAGTGCAGGAGGGCTCCCTTTTCCACATATACTCTTCAGATTATCATTTGTGGACTTTTTGATGATGGCCGTTCTGACAGGTGTGTGGTGATAAGTCATTGCAGCTATTTACTAACTTATTTTACTTTTTTTGGCTGCCTTTTAAGCATATGGAGTTCCCAGACCAAGGATAGATTGGAGCTGCACTTGCAACCTACACCACAGCTGTCACTGCCAGATCCATAACCCACTGAGACCTCTGAGGATATAACCTGTGTCCCAGTGCTCCAGAGATGCTTCTGATCTTGTTATGCCACATCAGGAACTCTTCGCTATAGTTTTGACTTGCATTTATCTAATAATTAGTGATGTTGAGCATTTTTCCGTGTGACTTTTGGCCATCTGTATGTATTCTTTGGACAAATGGCTATTTAAATATTTTGCCCATTTTTGATTTTGATTTTTTGTAATATAAAGCTTAATGATATCTTGTACATTTTGGAAATTAATCCCTTGTTGTGTGCTTCATTTGTGAAGATTTTCTTCCATTCTCTGAGTTGCATTTTTTAATAGTTTCCTTTGATATGCCAATGGCTTTAAGTTTAATTAGATTTTATTTGTTTATTCTTGTTTTTATTTTCATTACTCTAGGAGTCAGTCAAACAAGATATTGCTATGATTTATAGAAAAAATATTCTGCCTATATTTTCCTCTAGGAGTTTTATACTATACAGTCTTACATTTAGGTCTTTATTTTACATTTTGCATTTACTTTTGTGTATGGTGCAAGAGAATGTTCTAATCTCATTCTCTGACATGTAGCTGTGCAGTTTTACACACCACTTATTGAATGGACTACCCGTTCTCCACCACTTACACTTGTATCCTTTGTCATACATTAGTTGACCATGGGTTCTTGGGATTATTTCTGGGCTTTTATGCTGTTCCATTGATCTATATTTCTATTTTTGTGCAAGTGTCATACTGATTTGATGACTGCAGATTTGTAGCATAGCCTAAAGTCAGGGAGCCTAATTCCTCCTATTTTTCTTTTTCAGTATTGCTTTGCTTATTTGGGGTATTTGGTGTTTTAATAAAATTTTCAAATATTTTGTTCTGGTTTGTAGAATGTCATTAGTAAATTGATAGAGATTGCATTGAATCAGTAGATTACCTCATTTTGACAATATTGATTCTTACAATCCAAGAGCATGGTATATCTTTTCATCAGCTTGTGTCATCTTTGATTTCTTTCATCAACATTTTTATACTTTTCAGAGTATAGGTCTTTTGTCTCTTTAGGTATGTTTATTCCTAGGTGTTTACTTCTTTTTGATGCAATAATAAATGGGACTGTTTTCCTAATTTCTTTTTTCTGAACTTTGATTGTTACTATATAGAATGCAACAGAATTTTGTGTATTAATTTTTTTTTGTCTTTTTGCTTTATCTAGGGCCGCACCCGCAGCATATGGAGGTTCCCAGGCTGGAGGTCTAACAGGAGCTGTAGCCGCTGGCCTATGCCAGAGCCACAGCAATGCGGGATCCGAGCTGTGCCTGCAACCTACACCACAGCTCATGGCAACGCCAGATCCTTAACCCACTGAGCAAGGCCAGGGACTGAACCTGCAACCTCATGGTTCCTAGTCGGATTCGTTAACCACTGAGCCAAGACAGGAACTCCTGTGTATTAATTTTTATGCAACATTATCAAATTCATTTGTGAGCTCTAAAATTTTTATGGTAGTGTTTTTAGGATATCCCATGTATAGTGTGTCATCAGCAATTAGTTCCAGTTTTATTTCTTCTTTTACAAATTGGATTGCTTTTAATTTCTTCTTTTTTTGCTGTGGATAGGACTTCCAAAACTATGTTGAATAACAGTGTTGATAGTAGACATCATGTACCTTTCCTAATCTTAGCAAATATGCTTTCAGTTTTCACCTATGAGAATGATGTTAGTTGTGGGTTTGTCATAAATGGTTTTATTATGTCGAGACAGTTTCCCTCTATGGCCACTTACTACAGAGTTTTTATCTGAAATAGATACTGACTTTTATCAAAAGCTTTTTCTAAATCTATTGAGATGAACATATAGTTTTATTTTTCACTTTATTCATGGGTGTATCACATTGATTCATTTACAGATATCTGAGAATTCTTGCATCCCTGGAGTAAATTCCACTTAATGCACGTATATGATCCTTTTAATATATAGTTGGATATGGTTTGCTAATATTTTGTTGTGGATTTTTGCATTTATGTTCATCAGTGATATTTGCCTGTAATTTTCATTTTTTGTTGTATAATTGTCTGGTTTTGGTGTTATGGTGATTATGGCCTCATACAATGAATTTGAGAGTGTTCCTTCTTTTCCAATTTTTGGGAAGAGTGTCAGAAAGATAGGGGTTAACTTTCCTCTAAATATTTGATAAAATCACCTATAGGGCAATCTGTTTCTGGACTTTTTGTTTCAACTTTTTGTAGAAAGTTTTTTTTTTTAATTACAGTTTCAATTTCAGTACTTGCAATTGGTTTATTTATATTTATGTTTCCTCCTAGTTTAATCTTGGAAGAATAAGTATAAAATAATTTTTCCATTTCTTATAGCTGGTCAATATTATTGGCAGAAAGTTGCTTGCAGTAGTAGCTCTTAGCAATCTCTTTTGAACCTTTATATTCCTGTGGCATCAGTTGTAAAATCTCTTTTTTTTTTCATTTTTACTTTATGATTTGAGTGCTCTTTCATTTTGTTAATGAGTCCAGCTAGTTTTTCATCAAATTTGTATGTTTCCAAAGAACCACCTTTTAGTTTCAGTTTTATTGTTGTTTTTGTCTAGTTTATTTATTTATGCTCTGATATTTGTGATTTCTTTCTATAAACATTCAGTTTAGTTTGTTTTTCTTTCCCTAATTTCTTAAGGTGGAAGTTTAGGCTGTTATTTTGAGATTTTTCTTGTTTACTGAGATAATATTATATTGCTTTAAACTTCACTCTTAGGATTGTTTTGCTGTGTCCCATAGGTTTCTGATCATCTTGTTTTCATTTTCATTTGTCTCTAGGTATTTTTTGAGTTCCTTTTATTTCTTCAGTGATCCATAGGTTATTTAGTAGCATAGAGTTTAGTTCCAAGGGTTGGTGTTTTTCACAGTTTTTCTCTTGTAGTCGAATTCTAATTTCATAGTCTGGTGGTCAAAAGAAGTGCTTGATATTGTTTCAATCTTTTAAAATTCAATGAGGATTGCTTTGTGACTCAGCATATGGTCTATCCTTGAGAAGAATGTGTATTCTGCTTTCTGATGAAATGTTCTATAAATGTCAGTAAGTCTACATTGTCTAGTGTGCCATTTAAGATCTGTGCTTATTTATTTATGTTTGTCTGCACTAGCCATTGATATAAGTGGGATGTTAAAGTCTCCACTACTACTGTGTTACTCTTTACTTCTCCTTTTTTTGGTTATCATTTGCCTAATATATTGAGGTGTTCCTAAGGTGGAAGCATATATATTTACAATTCTTGTATCTTCTTCTTGGATTGATACCTTGATTATTACATTGTGTCAATCTTTGTCTTTTATGACAGTCTTTATCATCTATACCTTTCTAGTACGAGTATTGTTATTCCAGCTTTTTATTTATCTTCATTTGCATGAAATAAAATTTGTGATCCTGTCAGTTTCAATATACATGTGTCCTTAGATCTGAAGTGGGTCTCTTTTAAACCACATATATATGCCTTGGTTTGGTATATATTTAGCCAGTCTATGTCTTTTGTTTGGAACATTTAATCAGTTTACATTTGGGGTAATTATCAGTATTTATGTTATTTAAATTTTTTAATTAAAGTATAATTGATTTACAATGTTTCTACAATTTCTGCTATACCCAGATATAGAATCATGTCATCTGCAAACAGTGATCATTTTTTACTTCTTTTCCAATTTGGATTTCTTTTATATTTCTTTTTCTTCTCTGATTACCATGGCTAGGACTTCCAAAACTATGGTATATAACATTGGTGAAAGTGGACATTCTTGTATTTTTCCTGCTCTTAGTGGAAATACTTTCAGTTTTTCACTATTGAGAATGATGTTAACAGTGGGTTTGTCAAAATCAGTTTTTGTTATATTGTGGTATTTCCCCTCTATGCTCACTCTCTGGAGAGTTTTTATTCAGGAATGGGTATTGAGTTTTGTCAAAACCTTTTTATGCATCTATTGAGATGATCATATATTTTTTATTTTTCAGTTTGTTGATGTATTGTATCACACTGATAAATTTGCAGATACTGAAGAATCTTTGCATCCCTGGGGTAAATCCTGCTTGATCATGTTACATAATCTTTTAAAATGTATCTTTGCATGTGGTTTGCTAATATTTTGTTGAGGAGTTTTGCATCTATGTACATCAGTGATATTGGCCTGTAATTTTCTTTTTTGCAGTATCTTTATCTGGTTTTGTTATCAGGGAGATGGTGGCTTCATGGATTTAGCTTGGGAGTGTAATTTCAGCTGCAAATTTTTGGAAAAGTTTCAGAAGACGTGTTAACTCTTTTCTGAATATATAAAAGAATTCAGCTTTGAAGCCATCATGTCCTGGACTTTCATTTTTTGGACTTTTTAAAGTCACATTTTCAATTTTAGCACTTGTGATTGGTTTATTCATATTTTCTATTTCTTCCTGGTTCAGTCTTTATAGGTTTTACCTTTTTAAGAATCTATCCATTTCCTCTAGGTTGTCCATTTTATTGATGTACATTTCCTCATAGTAGTCTCACGTTCCTTTGTATTTCTGTGGTTTTACTTGTAACTTCTTTTTCATTTCTAGTTTTGTTGATTTGAATCATCTTTTTTTCTTGTTGAATCTGGCTAAAGTTATAAATTTTGTTGATGTTTTTGAAGAAACTAATTTTGGTTTCATTGATCTCTATTATTTTCTTTGTCTCTGTTATTCATTTCAGCTCTAATCTTTATGACTTCTATCCTTCTAATAATTTTGAGCTTAGTCTGCTTTTCCTTCTCTAGGTGTTTATGGTGTAAGGTTAGGTTGTTTATTTGAGTTTTTCTTCTTTCCAAAAAAAAATCGTGTTGCTATAACCATCTCTCTCAGAATTGCTTTTGCTACGTACCATAGGTTTTTGGATTGTTTTGTCTTCATTGTCATTTGCCTATAAGTATCTTTTAATTTCATGTGATTTCTTCAATGATTGGTTGTTTAGCAGCATTTTGTTTACCTTCCAGGAGTTCGTGTTTTTTTTTTTTTCTTGTAGTTGATTTCTAGTCTCATAGCATTTTGGTCAGAGAAAATGCTTGATATAATTTCAAATTTTTTAAGATTTACCATGGCTTGATCTTTGGCCCAAGATGTGATTGATCCTGGAGAATGTTCCATGTGCACTTGAGTAGAAATTATATTCTGCTTTGGGGTGAAAAGTTCTTTGGATATCAGTTACATGTATTTTGTCTAATATATAATTTAAGGCCTGAGCTTCCTTGTTGACTTTCTGTCTGGATGATCTCTCCATTGCTCTAAGTGTTCTGCCATCACTCCCCTTGTATGATCACTCTAGGGATCTCCCTCTAAAACCCCAAGGATGGGGGTCTTCTCCCTGTTGCTAAAAGCCTCCCTCTTGTAGATTCAGGACATATACTTCTGGTAGTCCCTCTCCCTGCCTGACTGATGGTAGGAGTGCTCTCTGCAGCTGCTGCAGATTGGAATGGGTATAACTGGGCCTTCCATGGCTTCCTTATTGTGGAAGGGGTGCCACTGACATGGGCCTTTGCAGGGCCACTGGCAGAGGCCCTATATCTTGTGCTTTTCTCCAGCTAGGAAGCCTGAGGCTCTGGCAGGGTGTGTGCACTAGCAGCCCTCTCCTGGCTCTTACTGACACATATAAGTGTACCACTACTGCAAGCCCCTACAGAGCCACTGGGCAGAGCCACAAAGCTGGTGCTTTTCCTGGTCAGGCAGTTTCCATTTCCCATGGGGAATAGGCACTGTCAGTCTTCTCTAGTCTCTTGAGACCAGTGCGACTAGTGAAAGCCCCTGTAGAGCCACTGGGCACAGACTGTGTTTTCCTGTGTCAGGCAGATTACTGCTCTCACAGTGAATGGGCCTGGCTCTTGGTGGCTCTTGGCTCTTGTGGCAGAATTCATGTGCTGCTAGCCCCAGGGCCACAGTCACATGTTGAAAGCTTGTGTTATTCCTACTTGCTCCAAGTTCTCTGTATCCCTAAGGGAGGTGCTGCCTCCCAGCTGTTGCTAAGTAGCTGCTGCTGCTGAGTGGCTCCCAGAGCTGAAGCAGTGTCTTGCATCTTGAGAAAGCATGAGCAGGGAACAAATCTGTAGTGATGGATTCTGCCACATCCTTCCAGCACCCGCCAAACAATAGTGTCTAACCTCTAAGGCCAACTGGGTTTCCTCTACTTATGCACCCTCAATTGTGGCTACCCCATACTCTAGTCCTTCCAGGCAGTTTCCACATGGCCTACCCAGGTTTTTCCTTGCCAGTGCCAGCTCTCACTTGGTGTCTGATCTCCAAGGCCAAAGTTTTAGTTCCCAACACCTGCTGGGACCTGCCTACAGTTCTCCATTTCACTGACCATTTGTGGAGGATTGTTTCCATTAAAAAATGTATTATAGTTGATATACAATATTCTGTCAATTTCTGCTGTACAGCAAAGTAAGTCAGTTATATATATATATATATATATATATATATATATATATATATGTATACACACACACACACACACACACACACATTTTTTATTCACATCATCCTCCATCATGTTCCATCACAAGTGTCCCAATTTTAACTGCTTCAGAGCAATTGTCTAGAGTTCCTCTTCCATTTTGGCTGATCTCCTCACTGGTAGGGAAACTTCCAAGGGTGCAGTAGCTTTTCTTCTTTCCAGCACCCTCCTAGGGGTGCAGGTCCCATTTCACTTCTTTTTCTTCTTTCTTCTTTCTTTTGTCCCATCTGGTTTTGTGAAGTTTTTCTTGCTCTATCATAATCCTGAGGTCCTTTGTAAGCTTTTTGTTTGTTTTTGCTGCAGGTGTAGCACATGGAAGTTCCCAGGCTAGGGACTGAATCAGAGATGCAGCTGATTACCTCTGCCACAGCCACACCAACACAGGATCTGAGCTGTGTCTGCAACTTACACCATAGCTCATGGCAATGCCAGATCTTTGACCCACTGAGTGAGGCTAGGGACCAAACCCTCATCCTCATGGATACTATTTGGGTTCATTACCACTGAGACACAACAGGAACCCCTGGTGTTTTTCAGTATTTATTCATATTTCTGTATAAATTGTTCTACATGTAGATGTATTTTCAATGTATTTTTGGGGCCTAGGTGAGCCTCCAGTGCTGCTACTCCACCATCTTCCACCTCCCATTATGTATGCTCATATTGCCATCTGTCAGTTGTTTTGGATGCTTTTGTAGATACTTTTTCTTCCCTTTGTTGTTTATTCTATTCTCTTGTGATTTGCCATTTTGACTGCTGTATTTTGTTTGGTTTTTGCTTTTTATAAGTGTATTTACTGCAGATTTTTGGTTCGTGGTCACCATGAGTTTTTATATAGTTGTCTCTGTATACGCAAATTTGTTTTACGTTGCTGATCTTAATTTAAAATGCATTTCTGATAACCTGCATTTGTACTCTAACTTCTCAAAAACGATGGTTATGACATCATATTTGTTTGTGTATGATTTCCTAATTTTACCATACATTTTACTTTTACCATTGGGCTTTCCTTTTGTCATTTTCTTGCTTATAGTTGTGGCCTCTTCTATTTAGCTTAGAGAAATTCTTTAGTATTTGTTGCAAAGACGATTTAGTATTGCTTAATTCTCTTAGCTTTCCCTTGTCAAGAAATCTTTTGAATTCTCCATTAAATCTGAAAGTGAAGTTGCTGGATAGAGTATTCACTATTGTAGGTTTTTCCCTTTCATCACTTTAGATATATTATGCCACTTCCTTTTGGCCTGAAAATTTCTGCTGAAGAATCTGCTGATAAGCTTATGGGGTTTCTCTGGTATGCTCTTTGTTGCTCTTACCTTGTTGCTTTTAATATTTTCTTTTTTATTCAATATTTTTCGATTTGCTTTCTATGTACCTCATCATGGTACTCCTTGGTTTTTCCTGAATGGGAATCTCTGTGATTTCCTAACTTGAGTGAATGTTTCCTTTTCCATGTTGGGGGAAGTTTTCAGTTATTATCTCTTTAAATTTTTCTCAGGTTACTTCTCTTCCTTCTAACACCCCAGTGTTGCAAACGTTGTTGAATTTAATGCTTTCTCAGAGGTCTCTTACCCTGTCTTCATTTCTTTTAATTGTTTTGTCTTTATTCTGTTCAGAAGAATTGATTTCCACAAATCTGACTTCCAGCTCACTTATTCATTCTTCCATCTCATTTATTCAGGTATTGATTCTTTTTAGTGTATTTCTCATTCCATTTATTTTTGTCAGATTATCTTCTTTGAATAGTTTAGCTCTTTGTTAAATAGTTCTTGTATCTTTGCATCTTTCCATTTCTGAGCTCTTGAATTATCATTTCTATCTTTAATCTGAATTACTTTTCAGTTAGTTGTTCTCCAGGGTTTTATCTTTTGTTTTGTCTGGAATATATTTATCTGCCATTTCTTTTTGTCTAAATTTTGATGATTTTTGTTTCCATCCCACAGACTGTAGGAATGTAGTTCCTTTTTTCTGGTGCCCTTGGTGGTTGAGGTTTGTCCAGGGGCTTAATCAGGCTTCCTGTAGTGAGATGTCCAGCTACTGTTTTGTAGAACTGGATATTGGCCCTTTAGTGAGCGGTGTTGTTTTCATACTTGTGTTTAGAAGTATCTGTGGGTTTGGGATGATGTTAGGCAACCTTTGTGCTGATGGCTGGAGATATGTTCACACCTTGTTCGTTGCCCCAGAAAAACAGGTAAACCTGCACTGGAACTCTCAGGCTGTTGGTTGGGGTCAAGTTTTGTTGCCAAAATGGTGACTCCTGGGGGAGCTCACACCAATTAATGATCTCCAAGGTCTCAGCCCTCAGGGTCTTTGTTCTCACAGTGAGCCACAGCCAGCCCTTGCCTTCTCTTGTCCAGGAGAGTAGATATGGCCCAGGATCCCATGGAATCACTGCTTTGTTCTGGGCCCCAGTGCACATGAAACCATTCTGCCCCCTCCAAGTGTGGAGTCTCTTTCCCCCTCATCCTCTGAAGCTCCTGCTCTCAAGCCCCATTGGCCTTCAAAGGCAATTGCTCTGGAGGGTTTTCCTCTGAATACCAGACCCCCAGTCTGGGAGTTTTCCATGGGGATAAGAACTTTTAATCCATAGGAATGCCTCAGCAGTTTAATTATTTTTCTGTTTGTGACTCAACCTCCTCACTGTTATGGGATTAGATTATATCACGAATGCACCCCTCAAACACCTCTCTGTGGCTTCTCTTGGGTGTAGAATATCATATTTCTTCAGCAGTTAATTTTGATTTTTCGTTTTTGTGTAAGGAAGTGAGCTCAGGTCCTACTCTGCTATCTTACCTACATTCTTCTCCTCTTCAGCAAATTTGAAGGATTGAGAAGTCAGAAGAGAGGGTCAGGTGCTTCCCCCTATTGATTTAGATACAATCAAGAAGAGCAATACATACTTTTGGAATACAGCATAATAACCAGACATACATATATTGTAAAATGCTTAGCAAGATAATTTTAGTTAACATTTGTGACACTGCTAGTTACAAAATTTTTTCCTTTGTAAGGAGAATTTTTAGGATTTATTTTCTTTTTCAATTTTTTAGTTTTTTTTTTAAGGATAGTTGATTTACAAAGCTGTGATAATTTCTGCTGTACAACAAAGGGATTCAATAATACATGTACACACATTTTTGTTCTTTTCCCACATAGATTATCACAACATATTAGGTAGAGTTCTCTGTGTGATAAAGCAGGTCATATATTCATCATTTATACTGGCCTGTAATTTTCTTCTTTTATGGTATTTTTTTCTGCCCTGGTGGTCTCAGAGGATGAGCTTTGGCGTGTTCCTTCCTCTGTGATTTTTTGGAAGAATTGCAAAAGGATAGATGTTAAGCCTTCCTTCTCTGCATATTTGATATAATTCACTTGTGAAGCCATAAGGTCCTGGAATTTTGTTTCTTGGAAATTTTTAAATCACAGTTTCAATTTCATTGCTTGTGATTGGTACATTCATATTATTTATTTCTTCTCCCTTTATACTTGCAAGGTAGTGCCTTTCTAAGAATCTGTCTGTTTCTTCTAGGCTGTCCATTTTTCATTGGTGCATAATAGTCTCATGATCCTTTGCATTTCTGTGATCTGTTTTAACATCCTTTTTCATTTCTAATTTTATTAATTTGAGTCCTCTTCATTTCTTCCATGATGAGCCTGGTTAAGATCAATTTTGTTGACCTTTTCAAAGAATCATTTTTAGTTTCATTGGTCTTTTCTATTGTTTTATTTGTTTCTATTTAATTTATTTCTGCTCTGATCTTTTTATGGTTTCTTCCCTTCTACTAACTTTGGGTTTTGTTCTTCTTTCTCTAGTTCCTTTAGGTGTAAAGCTAGTTTGTTTACTTGAGATTGTTCTTGTTTTCTGATGTATATTTCTATTGCTATAAACTTCCCATTTAGAATTGCTTTGGCTGCATCCCATGAGTTATGGATCACTGTTTCTTCATTATCCTTTGTCTCTAGGTATTTTTGGATTTCTTTGATTTCTTCAGTAATCCATTGTTTAGTAGCGTACTGTTTATTCTACACTTGTTTCAATTTTTTGTGATTTTTTTTTCTTGTCATTGATTTCTAATCTCGTAGACTTGTGATCTGAAAAGATGCTTGATATTTTAATTTTCTTAAATTTACCAAGGTTTTATTTGTGGCCCAGAATGTGATGAACCCTAGGTAATGTTCATTGTATCCTCAAGAAGAATGTATATTCTGCTACTTTTGGATGGAATATTCTATAAATATCTATTAAATACATCTGGCCTAATGCAAAATTTAAGGCCAGTGATTCCTGGTTGATTTTTTGTTTGATTATCTGTCCATTGCTGTAAGTGTGATGTTAAAGTTCCCTAACATTCTTGTGCTATTCTTGATGTCTTCTTTAAAGGCTGTTAACAGTTCCCTAATATAGAGAGGAACTCCTATGTTGGGTGTATATAAAATTGTTATATATACTCTTCTTGGACCTATACTGTGATCATTATACACTGTCCTTCTTTGTCTCTTGTAAATATATTTATTTTAAAATCAATTTTGTCTGATATGATTATTGCTAATCCAGCTTTCTTTTGATTTCCATTTGCATGGAATATCTTCTCCCATCCTCTCATACACTTTCAGTTTGTATGTGTCCCTTGAACTGAAGTGGGTTTCTTGTATAAAGCATATATTTAAGTCTTTCTATTTATCCAGTCTATATTTTTCGGTTGGAGCATTTAGTCCATTTACTTTTAAGGAAATTATCGATATGCATGTTCTTACTGCCATTTTGTTAATTGAGGATTGTTTTTGTTAATTTTTTTTCTTCCCTTCTTATTCTCTTCTCTTTTGTCTTGATGACAATCTTTAGTTTTCTGTTTGGGTTACTTTTTCTTATTTATATGTGTATTTATTTTAGAGCTTTTGTTTGCAACTACCATGATTTTTCGATATCTCTCTGTCTCTCTCTGTGTCTCCCTCTCTCTATATATATTTTTTTTCAGTTGTTGCTCTCATAACTTCAAATGTATCTCCAGTAGCCCACATTTATACCCTAGTATTTACTCTCTTTAAAACTTTCTCATGTACCATATTGCAATGTTAATATAGTGATTGTATCATACACTGCATCCCCAGTACTGATTTACCTTATATAACTGAAAGTCAAAATGTACTAAGGCAAGTGCTTTTTGTGGGTGTCAATGAAAATATATAAAGGCTGAAGGCCCAACAGACCTAGGATTGAAAAATATTTCTACCACTACACAGCAGTAAAGCTTGATAAATCTTCTTAAAGTTTCTGACCTTCAGTTTACTCATCTTGTGTGGAATTTCGACTACTTTACTGATTAGTAAAGGGCAACATCTCATGTAGTAATACTCACAATGTTACAATATCCCAGTGTTTTCCAAATATTATATTGCTCTGAAATATAATTTGAAATCTGGAGTGAGTATGGTTCTAGGGAAAAGGACTTCTACTGCTAGCCTTTTATAAATGTTGAATTCAGAAAGAAATGACCTGGTGTTCCCATTGTGACTCAGTGGAAACAAACCCGACTAGTATCCATGAGGATGTGGGTTTGATCCCTGGCCTTGCTAAGTGGGTTAAGAATCTGGCATTGCTGTGAGGTGTGGTGTACGTTGCAAACACATCTTGACCTGGTGTTGCTGTGACTGTGGTGCAGGCTGGCAGCAACAGCTCCAATTTGAACCCTAGTCTGGGAACTTTGATATGCTGCTGGTGTGGCCCTAAAAGGACAAAAGAAAAAAAGAAAGAAAGAAACAAAGAGGAATGACCAAGAGTTAGGTATATTTTTTCCATAGGGGGAAAAATTGGTGATGATGTCATGCCCCAGGAGAACTCAGAAATAAGAGGACTTGGGTTGTCTACTAAGATTATGCTACAATATCAGAGCAGAGATAAGTAAAATAATTTTAAGGAATAAGACTCCTTCCCTATCTGAGATAAAACTAGTCTTGACTAAACATGTTATAAAATCTACAGAGAGAATTTGTCAGTCTGACGGAGGACAGGTGGTCCCTTCTTGAAAGTACTTTCAAGAGAGTAAATATAGGTCTAAGGGACATTGAATTGTTCTACTTCCACCAGTTAATTTTCTTAGCCTGCTGCCTTTAAACATTAAATTACACCTAAACCAGATGTTACCTCTTCTTACCCTTAGATATTGGAATTGAGATACTCATGACCATTCTATTGCAAAGCAATTATTTGAAGCAAGTCAAAGTAATGCTATTCCCATTGACAGTGACTGGTTCAGTATTAATTATGTCTTTTTTCTGTGTATTATGATGTTTTGACATATTAAAAAATCACTTTGGCTGGAGAGAGATTGCCATACCCAAGTCTATCCAATTCTTATATATAGCAACGGACTAAGCCTGGATCTTGTCTCTGACATGCAAACTAACCAATCCAGAGCTACCCATTTTATTTGGCCTTTTTACTCCAAAGGCAATATTCCTCTGCTTTAATCATCCTATGGTCAGGTGCCAGAAAAGTAGGAAGCACTCCCAAAGCCTTTTGAACTTATTCAAACTAGCTACTCCTAAACTGTTTTCTCTGCTCTGCCTTGCCTTTACTTCTGAAACCCAATTATTTGCTTCTGGCCTAGGCTCTACACTTGCTCGTTCTTCCTGATCAAAACCTGGGGTTCCTCTGGTAGCTCTGCATGGTGAGCAGTTTCTAGGGTAATGCTGAGTAACAGTAAACTCTTTTTTTCATTAACATTGACCTCTCTGTATTTTTAGTCATACTTATAAGCTTAATTTATGAATTAAGACCCAGGCACAAAACAGCTCAAGAATGGGTGTTAAATCCAGGGTTTCCGAATGTGCAAATGGGCAATTAGGGGTCTGATGGAGGGATTAGGGTTGGAAATTTCCTTCCCTCAAAAGAAGACACTTAGGAAGATACAGTATTTTCTTTTCCTGGACATTCCTCTGTCATTAATGTGAGGGGCAGATCTGGGACAGCCATCTGGGGATAAGTCTGAGGAGGAGGCCAACTCTGAAGATGGTGGAGCAGTGAGATAGAAGAAACTGAGTCCCTTAATATCATCCCTGATGCATTGATAATCTCCCTGCCTGAAACTCATCCTACCACTGGACTGCCTGTTATATGAGTTTATAAGTTGGTTTAAGTTTTCCTGTTATTTAAAACCAAAGAATCTTAACACCAAAAATAATGCAAAATTTTCTGAGATGCTCTGTCTAGATCACAGTACAGACAATAATGGATAACATTTTTTCATTTACAAACTGTGTCATCTCAGAAAAAGGATTATGTACCTCATTTTTCTAATCTGTGGGCTGAGAATAGTAACCATTTATTTCACAGAGTTGTTTTGTATGCTTTAGGTAAGATGATGCATGTCAGGTGCATTTCAGGAACTCTTAACTCTTTATTATTATTACTACAGTATAGAGGATTACTAAAACTATCCTGGGGACAGAAAAAAACACAAAGTCAATTATATATTTGTAGTCTTTCATTTTTCCCTGCTACACTGTCATACCCATGCAGCAATCTCCTTCACCTAGTTTTCAACTCTTCCCATCAAAAGAATAGGGATATTCTCTGACATAATTATAGTGCAAGTATAAAATCCAGAAATTTCCACAATGCTACCATATCTAAGTTCTACATTCATATTTTGCCAATTATCTTAGTGCTGTCCTTTAAATCAACTTAATTTTTTCCAATCTTAGATCACATATGGCATTTAGTTATCATGTGGCATTAGTCTTTAATCTGGAGCAGTTTCTCTGTCTTTCTTTGGCTTTAACTATTGAAATTTTTTAAAAGAATACAGGCCCCATATTTTTAAAAAATCTCCATATTTTGGTTTTTCAGATGTTTCTATGATTATATTCAAGTGACACTTTTTTTTGGCAGGAATATCCTTCTCAGTGCATATAACCAGAATACATATTATATTAATTTGTCCCATTATTTTTCATGTTAATTTTGATTATTTGATAAAGGTGTTATCTACCAAATATCTCCATGTGAAAGGCAACATCCCTACTCATGCAGTTAATAACAGAGATATTTTAAGACTAAAAAAACATTTCAGTTCCCCAATGACTGTTCCCCAAACAACATTTATTCAATGGCTTTACATACATTGATGAGGAGTGTTTGAATTAAGTATTATTTTGATGGTTGCAAGATGATGACTTTCTTACTCCATTGTTAATCCTATATTGTTTTGTTGTTATATGTAATATATTGTATGTATATATATATATTATTAATGCAGTTATATATTTTTATAAAATATTAATGTTTATATTTTTATAAATATGCAACTTTTATATATAGCTTCATACTTTTATGTATGGTTTATTCTTATATATTACATACATTTAATATGGAACACCACAAATTTGCATGAAATATATTTTTCTGATGATAGTGGAAGAGTTTTTGTTACAGTCACATTGGTTTCCATCTTCTCACAAGTCATTAACTTACAGTTACATAAATTCACTATGTAGCCTCGTGCCTTGCCTTTGTCATTATAGCTCCTTCTAATTGGAATTCCCTTGTTTCGTGGCTTGCCTGGAAAATACATATGATTCTCAGTTTAAGCATCATCTCTTTTATAAAGTTGCTTAAGATCCCCCAATTAAAATTGAATACTCTGTTTTGATTTCTCTGTTGCACTCAAAACAGATACCATCACCTCACCTTTAAAACTTTATTGCAGTTATTAATTTGCATGTCCATCTTCTCCAGGAAACTGAATGTAGGAATCAAATATTACCATGTTAGTAAGGTCAACAATTAGTGCATGAAATAAGAGTGGAAAGAGTAACCGAACAAGTATATAATTCTTCAGTTGCTTTTTTTGTTTTTTCTTTACTGGCCTGCTGGTGTTTGATTTCACCTAATCTATCAAAACACATACACATACACACCTTGGGGAGATCCCACCAAAACTTTCCAGGACAGACCTAGCCACCAAAACTTTTCTCCAAGTACTGGGCCACAGCCAGGGTCAGGTGGTAATTAAAAGGTCCAGCCACAACCTGGATACCTAGAGGAAGTCCTTTGGAGTTCAGACCCAGTGCACACTGGGTCACAGGCAAACCCAGGGCATTGAAGACACCTAGATAAACAAATAAGGAAAATATAAGCATTCAAGCCTGTTACTGAAAACATTTTCTCGCTTCATTTGTACAATAATGATGACAATAGCTGCAAACATATATTTATAATTTACTGTCCATTGAGGACTCATCTAGGGCCTCAATAGACAGTAAATTAATGTGTATTAAACATTTAACTTCTCACAACAGACCCATGAGATATAAATGACTCATTTTACAGATGAGATAACTATAGTATAGAGGAGTTAGATAATACATTCATCTAGTAAAAGCTGAAATCAGGACCTGAATGCAGAAAATGTGAATGGGAGCTTGAGCTGTTTTTCACTATGCTACTCCTAACTTGTCTTCTGTAGCATTTTCAGAAAAAAAAAATTGAGTAAATATAAATATGGGGTAATATGTTCTCATTATGGATATTCTTTTTTACTAATGAGCATTTATAATATAATTTTGTGATATTCTAGAGTTGTAAGAAATGTTTCTTTACCTTACTGATGTTTTTCAAAGCTTTATGGCAGTATAATTTATCTAAAATAAGGTTTTTCTTGTTTCAAGTGTATCATTTAATGATTATTAGTAAATTTAAAACCGTGCAACTAACACCACAATCTATGTTTGGAATATTTTCATCATCCCACAAAGAAATTCCATACCAATTAGCAGTTACTCCCCATCCCTTTATTCTCCAAGTCCCTAGCAAGCACTAATCTACTTTTTATCTCTATGGATTTACTAATGTAGACATTTCCTATAAATGGAATCATATGATATAGAGTCTTTTGTGTCTGGCTTCTACTTAGCATAATGCTTTCAAAGTTCATTCAAATGTTTTATTTTTTAATTTTTTAGTGGTCAAGGAGTATATCTGTTGAATGGATATACCAAATTTTGGTTATCCATTCATGCGTAGACAGGCAATTTGGAGTAACACATTTTAACTATTATTAATTATGCTATGAAAAGTATTCATGTACAAGTCTTGGTATAGACATAGGAATGCATTTCTCTTAAGTATATACACAGGAGTAAAACTGTTGGCTAATAAGGCAAATTTATATTTAACTTTTTCAGAGAAATGTTAAACTGTTTTTCAAAGAGGCTGCACCATTTTAGCAACAGTGCTGAGTGAGAACTAGCAATACATGAAGGGTCAAGTTTATCCACATCTTCATAAACATTCATCTTTTTTTGTCTTTTTTTTTTTTTTTGGTTTATCTAGGGCCGCACCTGCGGCATGTGGAGGTTCCCAGGCTAGGGGTATACCAGGAGCTGTAGCCACCGGCCTTCACCACAGCCACAGCAATGCGGGATCTGAGCCGCGTATGCAACCTACACCACAGCTCTCAGCAACGCTGTATCCTTAACCCACTGAGCGAGGTCAGGGATTGAACCTGCAACCTCATGGTTCCTAGTCGGATTAGTTAACCACTGAGCCACGAAGGGAACTCCAACATTCATCCTTTTTGATTATAGTTCCTCTACTGGGCGTACAGTGATATTTCATTGTGTATTAATATACCTTTCCTCAATGAATCATGATGTTGAGCATATTTTCATGCACTTAATCATCTTTTTATGCACTTAGGGCCACTTGAATATCTTCTTTAGAAACATGTCTACTGAAATTCATTGTTTACATTTAATTTAGATTTTAGTCTATTATCTTGCCAGAGTTCTTCATAAACCTGGAGCATAAATCACTCAGTGGATGTAAAATTTGCAAAAAAAAAATTACTTTCTTGAAGGTGTCTTTTGAATATAGAAAGTTTTTAATTTTGATGAAATACAATGTATCATTTTTTTCTTGTATTACCTGTGATTTTTATGCTGAATCTAAACTATGCCAAACTCAGAGTCAAAAAGATTTATTCTTTTGTTTTCTTCTAGAAGTTTTAAAGAATATTAGATTTTACACTTAGGTCTATGATCCATTTTAAGTTGATTTTTGTATAGAATGTGAGATAAGTGGTTTCATTCTTTTGCAAGTAGACATCCAGTTTAAACAATATTTATTGAAAAAAACTCTTATTTCTTCATTGAAGTACCTTTTAATTTTTGTCAAAAATCAACTGAAATTATTTATGTTGAACTTATGTACAACTAAATGTAAAACTTATTTTTGTACTCTGAATTCTAATCCACTGACTTATATAAATGTGTTCTTATACCAGTACCACATTTTAGTGATTACTATAATTTTGTAAATTGGGAAATGGCTGTACTCCAATCTTTTCTTCTTTTTTAAGGCTATTTTGCTAATCAAAGTCATTCAGAGATCCATAAGTATTTTAGGATAAGGCAGTAAATTTTTGAAAAAAAAGGAAAAGGAAACAGGTGGGAGTTCAATATGAATTCCATTGAATGTGTAGAACAATTGAGGAAGTATTGCAAGCTTAACAATATCAACTTTTATTAATAATCATGTGCCATCTTTCCATTTGCTTAGAACTTCCTTGTTTTCAGGAATATTTTCAGTGTATAAATCTTGAACGTCTTTTGTTAAATTTATTCCTAATCAAGAATAGAGAACTCAGAAATAAAACCAGACACCTACAGTCAATTAATCTTCCACAAAGGAGCCAAGAATATAAAATGGGAAAAAGAGTCTTTTCAGCAAGTGGTGCTCAGAAAACTGGACAGTTGCATGTTAATCAGTGAAACTGGAACACACCCTCACACCATGCATAAAAATAAACTCAAAATGGCTTAAAGACTTAACTGTAAGACAAGACACCATCAAACTCCTAGAAGAGAACATAGGCAGAACATTCTCCGACATCAACCTTACAAATGTTTTCTCAGGTCAGTCTCCCAAGGCAAATAAATAAAAGCAAAAATAAACCAATCAAACTGACAAACTTTGGCACAACAAAGGAAACCACACACACACACAAAATAAAAGACAACTGACAGAATGGGAGAAAATAGTTTCAAACAATGCAACTACAACTGAAAAGGGTTTAATATCTAAAATATACAAACCACTTATACAACTCAACAACAGAAAAGCCAACAACCCAATGGGAAAGTGGGCAAAAGACCTGAATAGACATTTCTCCAAAGAAGATATACAGATAGCCAACCAGCGCATGATAAAATGCTCAACATCACTGATGATTAGAGAAATGGAAATCAAAGCTACTATAAGGTACCACCGCACACCAGTCAGAATGGCCATCATTAATAAGTCCAGAAACAACAAATGCTGGAGGGGGTGTGGAGAAAAGGGAATCTTCCTACACTGTTGGTGGGAATGTAAATTGGTAAAACCACTATGGAAAACAGTATGGAGGTACCTTAGAAAACTATATATAGAACTACCATTTGACCCAGCAACCCCAACTCTTGGGCATATATCCAGACAAAACTTCCTTGAAAAACACACATGCACCCATATGTTTATTGCAGCACTCTGCACAATGGCCAAGATATAGAAACAACCCAAATGTCCATCGACAGATGAATGAATTAAGAAGATGTGGCATATATACACAATGGAATACTACTCAGCCATAAAAAGAGAACAAAATAATGCCATTTGCAACAATATGGTTGGAATTAGAGACTCTTCTACTAAGTGAAGTAAGTCAGAAAGAGAAAGGCGAATACCATGTGATATCACATATCTGGAATCTAATATATGGCACAAATGAACCTTTCCACAGAAAAGAAAATCACGGACATGAAGAAGAGACTTGTGGTTGCTAAGGAGGGGTAGGGAGTGGGATGGACTGGGAATTTGGGGTTAATAGATGCAAAATATTGCCTTTGGAATGGATAAGCAATGAGATCCTGCTGTATAGCACTGGGAAGTATATCTAGTCACTTATGATAGAGCATGATAATGTGAGAAAAAGGAATGTATATGTGTAAGTGTGACCTTGCTATGCAGTAGAAAACTGACAGAACAGTGTAAGCCAGCTATAATGGAAAAAAGTAAAAATCATCAAATTAAAAAAATTATTCCTAATCATTTTACCACTTTGATGTTATTCTGAATGAAATTGTTTCTTAAATTTTTGTTCATAGTTTTCTTTGTTTGTTTGTAAATTACTGACGTTGTATCTCATGACCTTACTAAGTTACATATTTGTTTTAGTTTCTTCAAAGTTACTTAGGACTTTGTACACACTAATCATGCATTTAGTGGATCAATATGATTGTACTTGCTTTTAAAAATCCGTATGCCTTTTCTTTTCTTTTTCTTGGTTAAATGCATTGGCTAGTACTCTCAGTAGAACGCTAAACACAGATGGTGAGATTGGAAATACTTGCCTTGTTCCAGATCTTAGGGGGAAGAAATCTCTTTCCCTATTAAGTATGAAAATAGCTGTGGGGTTGTTGTAAATTCCCTATATCAGGTTGAGGAATTTCCTGTCTATTCCTAGTTTGATGAAATTTTTTACCATGAATGGGTGTTGGATTTTGTCAATTTTTTTGGCATTTATTGATATGACAATAATTTGTATGCCCTTTATTCTATTAATATGATATATTACATGAAGTGATTTTTGGATGTTAAAACAACTTTTAATTGCTAGAATAAATCCTGCTTGGTGGTATATAAATAATCCTTTCTATCTTGCTGAATTTCTCTTGTTAATAGTTTGTGGAGAATTTTAGCATTTTCATTAATGAAGGGTGTTAATTTATAGTTTTCTTGTGATGCATTTATTTGGCTTTGGACTCACATAATGAATGTATAAATGAACAAACAAATACATAAAGTTATTTATTACTGGCTTCATAGAATACATTCAAAAATATTCTTTCTTCCTTTTTTCCTGGGGGAATTTGTAAAATGTTGGCATTAATTCTTTTCATTTTTGTTAGAATAGACTGGTGAGGCTGTCTCGATTTGATATTTTGTTTGTAGAAACTGCTTAAAGGCTAATTTAATCATTTGTTACAGGTTTGCTATTTTTTCTTAAATCAGTTTTGACAGTTTGTGACATTCTAATAATTTATCCATTTCATCTAAGTCCTTTAATGTTTGGCATACACTTGTTCATAATATTCCTTTATAATACTTTTAATCTATGTAAGGTTGGTAGTGATGCACCATTTTTTCATCTTGATTTTAGTAATTCTTTTTCCTTTTAGGGCCACACCCATAGCATATGGAGGTTCCCAGGCTAAGGGTTTAATCGGAGCTACAGCAAAACCAGATCTGAGCTGTGTCTGCAACATACACCACAGCTCACAGCAATGACGGATCCTTAACCCACAGAAGGAGGCCAGGGATCAAACCCACAACCTCATGATTCCTAGTCATATTTGTTTCTGCCACAATGTGAACTCTGATTTTAGTAATTTGAAACTTCTCTGTTTTTCTTATTTAGTCTAGCTAAATGAATGTCATAGGTTTTGATCTTTTCAAAGAGCCAACAATGAAATATATTTCATTGATCTTTATTGTTTTCTTTCTTTGGACTGGTTTGAGTTTAATTTGCCTTTTCTCAAGTTTCTTAAGTTAGAAGCTTAGTTTATGGATTTTATATTTTTCTTCTTTTCCAAATAGTATCTACAACTATACATTTCCCTCTAAGTCATGCTTCCACTGTATCCCATAAAATTTGGTGTGTAGTATTTTTGCTTTTATTCTCTCAATATATATATTCTAATTTACCTTATGATTTCTTCATTTAAACTTTTAAAATTTATTGGGGTTTTTTATAGGTAATATATAATCTATTCTGACAAATATTTCAAGTGCTATTACTGGGTGTTATATAGATGCTATCTAGGGCCAAATAGTTGATATTCAATTCTTCCATATCTTTTCTGCCTAGTTGTTCTGTTCACTATTAATAATGGGATATTAAAATCTCCAAGTGCTAATGTTGAATTAGTTATCTCTATTAAATCCCGTCATTTTTAAGTCATGTATTTTTGAGGCCCTTGTTTTTAGGGAGAAAAATAAATAATTGTTATATCTTCCTCAATATTCATCCTTTTATTATTACAAAATATCCTTTTCTGTCTCTAGCAACTTTTTGTCTTAAAATATGTTTTCTGTTGTAAATCTAACCACTCCAATTCTCTTATTATTGCATTTGGATGCTGTGGAGATACTATTGATATGCAATTTACCAGAAAAAAAAACCTCTGTCACTGTATTTGAACACACCTGGATGTCTGGCTTTGACTCTTTGTCAAAATAAAGACAGCATAATTTATTATAAGCTATTTAAGGTCTAGAACTTCCCTGGAAAACTGAGTTAGTTTCTTTATTAATGATTTACAAGTAAGCTAAGGGGTTTGGCAATCTGGCTTGATTAGTTGAGTTAAAGCCTATTACCTACAAATTTGTCTTTGAACTCTCTGGAATCCAAGATTCCTTATAAAAATCTTTTTGATTAAAGCCATAGATACAGTATGGTATGTGTGTAAAGATAGTTCCTGGGGATTTTTCCTTCTGGAACCTCTCTTACACCACCAAAAATTGCCTTAATTCTCTTTCTCTGGGACACCTGATGCTGAGCTGCATTCTTTTTTTTTTTATGTTAACACAACATATGCTTTGCTGTTCAAAAAAAGTCTTATGCGTATATACTCTGTGGATTCTGCTGAGGTCTTTAAAATATATGAACGGGGAAAAATAATACACAAGGTGTATCTTTTCTCATCCTTTTAGGTTCAATCCAATTGTATCTTTGACTCTCAAGTGTGATATCTGTATATAGTATAGATATATCTTGTTTTTTCGGCATCCATTCTGGCAATCTTTTACTTTTGATTGAGTGTTTATTTAATTTGTGGTTATTACTGATATTGTTGGGTTTATAGCCTACATGTTGCTACATGCTTTCTCTATGTCTCGTGTGTTCTTCCCAGTGTTCCCTCTTTACTCTCATGTTCATATTTTCTTCTATATTAGTTAAATTCTTCTTTATTTCTTTATTATATTTTAAGGTATTTCTTAATGGATGCCTTAGGGATTAATATAAATATCTGAACTCCCCAAAACCTATTTTAAACTGACACTAATTTTTTAGAGTAAAATACAGAATTCTTTAAATATAGCTTTATTTCCTATCCCTATGTTTTGCTCTTATCAGCATACATATTGTGTTTATATGATACACAAAAATAATACAGTCTTGTTTTTTTTCATATATTCCTATATTTTTAAAGAAGTTAAGAGGGGGATTCTAAGATGGTGGAGTAGTAGGATATGAAGCTCACCTTCTCCCACAAATACATAAAAAATACATGTTAAAAAAAGAAAATACATGTAGATAAATGTGGAAAATTCACACATAAAATTTGCTGAACACTGGCAAATGGCCTTAGGATTCTAGTAGAGCAAGAAAATTTTCATTCAACCAGGTAGGACAAAAGCAAGAAGAGAAAAGGAAAAGAGAGAAAATGAGAAAGGAAGCTGGATGAGACTCATGCCCCTAGAAGAGATCTGGGAAAGAAGAAATGTTACTACACTCACCAGTGAAGAGATCATTCAGGAAAGAGGAAGAACTTTGGAGTCTCAGAGGAGAACACAGCAATCAATTCAAAGCAATTCAAATGGAAACGATTCTACACAAATGGTCAGTGCTAAAGCCCTACACTTCCCAAACTGAGGTGACTGTATGCTGGTGTGGGCTGGGGTTGGCAGGTAAAACTACAGCTTTGGATATCAGACTCAGGGAGAAAACTGGGTCTTGCTGCATAAAAAAAAAAAAAAAAAAAAAAAAAAAAAAAAAAAAAAAAAAAAAAAAAAAAAAAAAAAAAAAAAAAAAAAAAAAAAAAAAAAAAAAAAAAAAAAAAACTGGTTTGGCAGCTAGGAAAGAGCCTGGAGGTACTAGAGTCTAGGACTATCACATTTGAGGGCATCAGTTGAAGAAACCTGAGGAGTCTTGTAGGTCAGGCAACATTAGGGGTCCTGGAGGGAAGGGGTAGGATCCACCACTACAGCCTTGTTTCCAATGAGATCTCAGGTGGCACGACAATGCCTACTTCAGATCCAGGAGCAGTAGTGTGAGCAGTGTTCCCCCATTCTGTGCTCCAGGAGAAGCTCCCTGAACTGGGAAATCCTGCCAACTTCTTCATGAACACCATCCCAGGGAGCCACCTGGCTCCAGGAGTGGTAGCATGATATTGTATCACCACATGAAGTCCTCTGGGGACATGTGAGCCACCACCATCCCCAAGAACTCCAGGACTGAGTACCAGCTGCAACAGGTATACACCTGTTCTCAAGGGGAACACAATCCCTAGAAATCTAAGACAATATGAGATGACAAAGAAATATTTTTCAGAAAAGGAAAAAGACAAAAAAAGAAAACTGAAGAAGAAGAGATAGGCAATCTATCTGAAAACGATAAGAAATTATAGTAAAGATGACCCATGATCTCAAAAAAGAGTGGAGGCATGGATCAGAAGTTACAAGAAATGTTTAACAAATAGCTAGATTTAAAGAACAATCAAACTAAGATAAAGAGCATGATATATAAAATGAATAATAGCAGACTCAGTAGCAGAATAATTGAAGTAGAAGAATGAATAAATGAGGATGAAAGAGTGGCAGAAATCACTGCCACAGAAAAGAATAAAGAAAAAATTGAAAATAACTGAGGACAGTATAAGACATATCTGGGAGGACATTAAATATTACAACATTGGTATCATAGGGGTCCCAGAATAGAAGAGAGAGATAAAGGACCAGAGAAAATATTTAAAGAGATTATAGCTGAAAACTTCCCTAACAAGGGAAAGGAAATACTCAAGGTGCAGAAGCACAGAGAATCCATACAAGATTAACACAAGGAGAAACACAGCCAGACACACAATAATCAAACTGATAAAAATTAAATACAAAGAAAAAATTATTAAAAGTCACAATAGAAAAACAACAAATAACATACAAGGGAATCCCCATAAGGATAACAGCTGATTTTTCAGCAGAAACCCTACAATCTAGTAAGGACTGGCAAGATATGTCTAAGGTGATGAAGGGGAAGGAACCAAGAACCAAGAATACTGTATCCAGCAAAGCTCTCAGATTTGATGGTGAGATCAAAAGCTTACAGACAAGCAAAAAGTAAAAGAATTCAGCACCATTAAACCAGATTTACAACAAGTGCTAAAGGAGGTTGTGTGGGCTGAAAAGAAAAGGCCACAAATAGAAGAAAATTACAAATGGAAATGTTCACCAATAAAAGAAAATATACAGGAAATGTAGTAAATCATCCACACACAAATATAATATTGAACACAGCAATTTCAAGAAGATGAAAGTACAAATGCAGGATACTGGAAATACATTTGAAATTAAGAGAGCAGCAACTTAATATACTTTTACATATATAGAAAATGCTATATTAAAACCTCGGGGAAATGACTAACCAAAAAAAAAGGACAATGGACACACATTAAAAAAACAGAAGAAAACAATACAAATTCAAATTGACAACTTAACCACCACCTATAAGAACTAGAAAAAGAAGAAAAACAAAACCTAGTCAGCAGAAGGTTGAAAATCATAAAGGTCAAAGAGGAAATCAATAAAATAGATTCAAAAAACAATAGAAAAAAAACAATAAAACCGAGAGCTGGTTCTTTGAAAGAGTAAACATACCTCCGGCCAGACTCACCAAGAAGAGGAGAGAAGGAATTAAAATAAACAAAAGAAGAAATGAGAAAGGAGAAATCTCAAAGGATACTGCAGAAATACAAAAAACCGTAAGAGAATACTATGAGCAATTTTATGCCAAAAAATTTAAGAACCTAGAATAAACGGAGAACTTTCTAGTGACATAAAGTCCACAAAAACTGCAGAAAAATCATGTGACAAAATCTAACATCCATTCATGATAAAAATTCTTACCAAAGTGGATTTAAAGGGAACACTCCTTAACATAGTCAATGGAGAAAAGCTGAAAGCCTTCCTGCTAAAATACAGAACAAGACAAGGACGCCCACCTAATCGCTTTTATTCAACATAGCATTGGAATTCTTAGTCACAGCAATCTGACAAAAAAAGAAATAAAAGGATTCCAAATTGGAAAAGAAGAAGTAAAATTGTCACTCTATGCAGTCAATATGATATTATTTATAGAAAAGCCTAAGGACTCCACACAAAAACCACTTGAACCAAAAAGTGATTTCAGAAAAATAGCAGGATACAAGATTAATATTCAGAAATTAGTTACATTTCTGTATACAAACAAGGAAATATTAGAAAAGGAATATAAAAATACAATATCTTTAAAATCACACACCCAAAAATTAAATACGTAGGAATAAACTGAAACAAGGAAGTGAAAGACTTATGTACTGAGAACTCTAAAACATTAATCAAGGAAATTCAAGAGGATTCAAAGAAATGGAAAGATATTCCATGCTCCTGGGTTGGAAAGAGTTATACCATTAAAATGGCCATAATCCCCAAAGCAAGCCTCAGATTCAATGCAATCCCTATCAAATTAGCCATGATATTTTTTCTCAGAACCAGAAAAAGCAACCCAAATATTTATATGGATCCAAAAAACACCCAGAATTGCCAAAGCAATCATGAGCAACAAAAACGAAACAGGAGGCATAACTCTCCCGAACTTCATAAAATATTACAAAGGTACAGTAATCAAGATGGCGTGGTACTGGTACAGAAACAGACATACAAAGCAGTGGAATAGGATAGAGAAACAAGAAATAAACCCAGACACCAATGGTAAATTAACCTTGACAAAGGAGGCAAGAATATAAAATGGGTAATAAACAGTCTCTTCAGCAAGTGGTGCTGGGAAAACTGGACAGCTGCATATAAATCAATGAAATTAGAGTACACCCTCACACCATGAAAAGAAATAAACTCAAAATGGCTTAAAGACTTAAACGTAAGACAAGACACCATCAAATGCCTAGAAGAGAATGTAGGCAAAACATTCTCTGACAAATCCTTACAGATGTTTTCTCAGGTCGGTCTCCCAAAGCAACAGAGATAAAACCAAAAATAAACCAATGGGACCTAATCAAACTGACAAGTTTTTCACAGCAAAGGAAACTATTAAAAAAAAAAAAAAAACAGAAAAACAACTTACACAATAGGAGAAAATAGTTTCAAAAGATACAATAAGGGCTTAATCTCTAAAATATACAAACAGCTTATAAAACCCAACAGCAAAAAAGCCAACAACCCAATTGAAAAATAGGCAAAAGACCTGAATAGACATTTCTCCAAAGAAGATATCCAGATGGCAGATAAGCACATGAAAAAATATTCAACATCACTGATTATTAGAGAAATGGAAATCAAAACATCAACTTATTTATGTGAAGAAGTATTCTCTGCACTTATATTTATACAAATGAGAAATAGAATTGGTATTGTTTCTGAATTCTGTTTCATTCTAGCAGTAGGTAATATTCATTAATGAACCTATGACCTAGCTGTGTGGGGGAAAAGAAGTGTAGACTGCATTGAGATGAATGTCCACTGAATTTTTACCTTTTTGTTTAATGATATATACTTATTATACTTTTATGCCATTGTAAGCATTTGCATATTAATAATAATTTTAATAATTCAATCTAGAACAAAAATTTAAATTATTGCTTTAAGATAACTAGGCAATTTTTAAATATTTTAATTTAAATGTGCATATATATATGTTTCTGTTGCAAAGCAATATGAGAGTGAAACATTTTTATGCATAAAAATATATGACATTAGCATAAAATTTTGTGATGAATGTAGGATATATGAATATAAATTTATAAAAATAATTTTATATACAAAATTTCCATTCACGTTCAAAACATTATTTTAAATTTCCAGTAGTTAAAAAAATGTGTGAATTAATTTTTTTAAATGGATGGCTGCAGATATCGAATAGGTATGATTTTTTTTTCATTGGATCAATTTAAAAGACTTATGTAACCATCTCATTCAAAAATTTCAGCAGTAACAGTACAAAGGGAGTTACATCCTTTGCGGCTAAATACACTTGTAATGAAAACATTTCAATATCACCGTAAATAATGTCAGTGGGTACATTAGTATTTCAGAATACTCCTTGTGGGTACATGAAATTAAATTTTAGAAGCGCACTATTTTTAAATGTTGATTTACATAAGACCGATATATTCTAGCTTATTTTCATTTGTAGATATCCACCACCCCTACATCTCATTTCCTCAAACACTATCTGGAGATTTTTAAAATAAATCATATCGCAACACAGCATCCTAGACATTGATGCAATAGTTAGAGAAACACAGGTAATAAGTTCTGCTAGTATTTTATAGTTCCCAGAACCAGGTCTTCTTTTCATATTGAGAAAAGAAAAAACACATTAACTGAGGCTCCTTAGGAGACATTCTATCCCAGTTTTGCTTGGCCAAAGTGTAGTCCATGCACCAGCAGCACAGGCATTACCTGGGAGATTGTTAGAAGTAGAGAATCTCAGGCACTACTCCAAATCTACTTAATCAGGGTCTTCATTTTAATAATACCCCCAGATGATTCATATGCACATTAAAGTTTGAGTTCTAGGAGGGCTTAGGCTGTACAACCTAGAGTCTAGTACTACGGCATTAGAAATTAATATAACTTAGGAAAAGAGACTGTAGTTCAGCTCCAAGGGGGGCCAATTATTTATAAATATTTTGAATCTATTTCAACAAGCAGTGTAAACTACTTTAGATGATTATTTCTTATTTTTTGATTATTTTTAGAGTTATTTCAGCCAGAATCTCAATATAGGCAATCATTGTACAAGAATATGTTTTAGGAGTTCCTGTCATGGCTCAGTGGTTAGTGAATCTAGCTAGCATCCATGAGGATGCAGGTTCGATCCCTGGCCTCACTCAGTGGGTTAAGGATATGGCGTTGCCATGAGCTGTGGTGTAGGTCGCAGATGCAGCTTGGATCCCACATTGCTGTGGTTCTGGTGTAGGCCAGCAGCTACAGCTCTGATTGGATCCCTAGCCTGGGAACCTCCAGATGCCACAGGTGTGGCCCTAAAAAGACAAAAAGACTAAAAAAAAAGCTAAAAAGGATATATTTCAATTAGAAATCGCAATACAAGTAGTTATTAATCACATCAGCTCGATGAAACATCTTTAATAACCATTTAAACTCATTAACTGTTAATTCATAAATTAACTTATCATTTTAAACAATTTGCTTTGCAATTAACAAGCAAAATAAAATGACCTCAGAATATGATCACTGGAGGAAATTGCAAAGATCTTATCTAGGGACAAAGTAACACAAAGGGATTTTCCCAATGACTTTGAAATACAAAAGAAGAATAAGAAACCTTTCTATTTCTTTGAAATTCTATCTGTGTAGACCTCAATCTCTTTCACTTACTTGCTAACTTGTAGGAAGGCTAGAGTCAGTGGCACTCCTAACTGTTGATTGGATATACTATCATCATTTTCTTATAGATTTTCTGAGACCAGAGCCAAAACCTGTTGAAATGTATCCATGGGTCCAAGGCCTGTGGGGATCCTCCTCTTGCTGAGACTGTGATGCTGTCTATTGATCTTAAATCTCCTCAGGATTTCCTTTGGTGTCTAAGGATACAAATACAGGAGGTTCACTCTGGCCTGTTGCCAAATATTTCTGACTTTGTCTGGGAAAGTGGTTTCACTGGGCAAAAGCTTGTCTTCCCAAGTAGGTGAATGCCCCCTACCTCCATACAATACCCTGTAGAACTGCTTTTTTCTCTACTTCAGGATCCAGAAGCCCTGAGCTCAGCTCTGAAGTGTCCCAAGAATTGGGGTTTGATTACACAAAGCTCACCATCCCAAACTCTTGCCCATGGTATATTGAATTACTTATACTCCTAAGGATGATCTGTAATGCTTAGATTTTTGCACTATGCTGAAAAGTCAGAAATCAAGACAATTTTGTTGCCTTCATAGAAATCAAGAAATAACTGACAAGTGGTGGAGGCGACACTTTAGCACACTGAGACTCCTACCCTGAGTAATTTCAACCATGATGGTTAGGTATAATTGTGTTTGGCGAGGCATTATAGCATTAGTGCAGGATTTAAATAAATTGGTTGTTTGAAAGAGGGTAAGATCCGTGGCAGATGTATATGCCTAGGAAATAGGTAGATGTTGACTTGGAGGGAAAATTGCTCAAGGCTCATTGCCAAGGTCACAACCTGTACTAGTCTGCTTGGGCTGCCATAACAAAATACCATAGGCCAGGTGGCTTAAAAAGCAGAAATTTATTTCTCACAATTTTAGAGGCTGGAACTCTAAGATAAAGATGCAAACCAATAAAATTCCTGGTGAGAGCTCTCTTCCTCGCTTACAGAAGGCCATCTTCTTTCTGTGTCTTTACATGGTAGAGACAGAGCACCGGTGTCTCTTCCACTTCTTATAAGAACACTAATCCTATTGTGTGGTTCTCACCCATATGACCTCATCTAACCCATATTTTCTCCTGGAGGCCCCCATCTCCAAATATCCACATTAGGAGTTAGGGCCTTAACATATGAATTTGGGGGTGACAAAATCCAGTCCATAACACAATCCATTTCCCAAGCCCCATTGGGATGGCATAGTGTGAGTTAGGATTAGAGAAGAGATAATATATATAAGCCGAAATAAGGGGGTCGATTTGCCCAGGTTTTTCATGCATTGCAGTTAAACAGTCTTCATCGGAAACACTCAGTCTTTTCTTCACACCTTAAAATTAGAGATATATGTAGAGCATAGCTCTAGAATGTCCCTCTCTTAATGGCTCTGTGACTTCTAGCTATTGAGTCACTCACCCGAACAAAAACCCGGGGTAATAGATGTCTATGTAGTAACTGCCATATACATCAATAAAAGGACATTGATGCTATCTTGGATAGTACTTTCTTGTCATAGATTCATGATGAGAAATAGTTTTGTCAGAAACTGAGCACCTAATAAGAAAAACCACAACCACACATAAACTGGCTACTTGTTCTTTCAATGGAACTTCTGAACAGACTGCACAATTATCACATCCAAGCCAGTAATCCCAGTTTGGGTCAGTCTTTAGAGATGGACATCTCTATCAGATGTTAGTCATGGTGAGAAGTTATCTTTATTCCCTAGTGTAGAAACCAAAGAAAGTGAGGAACTCAGTAGGGTATGACAACACAATGGAAGTTGGGAGCATCAAAAACTTTTCTCCTTTCTTTAAGATCACTGTAACTGTGTGGCCTTAAATCTCAGATTTTTAAGGAGAGTGCTGGTCCAGTGACCAAGTATTCTAGATGTGGAATGGTTCTTGCTTTGTTCCACACTGAGTTTGTACCCCAGTTCCATGCAATGCCATTATACATGTTCAAATCAAGGAACTTAACTAGAATTTCTTAATAGATGTATGGTCAAGTTAATACATGGAAAATGAAGGAAGTGCAGTCAGTTTTGAGATTTTCCGGATGAGTCTGAGGTATAATAACTTTTGAAGGACAAGAAATCTGAAACTTGTGGGAAATTGGATCTCAAAGACAAATGACAAGAGGTGGGGAGGTCAGTTTGAGAAAGGAATAAGTAAGGGCAAGACAAAATAGAGCATAGCATTTAAGAAATATACCTAGTCTTAAAATCTTTGTAGTTTGGAGAAAGCACAAGGGGGCTAAGTAAAAACAATTGGGAAAAGTAGACACTCAGTGGTCAGTTTTAAAGGGACCATTCCTACACAGTGAGTAATTTCTAGCTGTCATGGCACTGGGAGCAATACTTGTAAATATTTCTTACTGAGGACTAAGACAGCATCAAAGTCCTTCCTATAGGTATCTAATGGGCCTATTATCAAATTCTCCCTGCATCATCTTTAATTTCCAAGAAGGTACATAGATTAGGACTTGTTATTTATTCCAGATTCCCTTGAAGACAGTGACCATCAATAAAAAGAGGTCAGAAAGCTGTATTTCAGGAGAAGATACTTGTTTTAGTATCTAAGCACAAGTGAGCTTTGATGCCTTGGAACATTTAACATACTACTCTAATCCTACTGGTTACCCTTGTGGAGTCAGATAATTTAAAATCACGAATACAAGGGGACAACTCTAAAAGAGGCTGCTCTGATTCTCTGTGAAAGACTTTCATAAATTGAAATTCAAGGACAAGAGGTGTCACGAGGAATGATGTAAATATACCAATGAGCTGAAAGAATTCAGAAATAAAATTTTAAAAGGGGGTAAATTGCTTGTACACTATCAAAGAAATATGAACATATCTGCAGTTAGTTGGTGGCCACATGTCTAAGAATAAAGTCAGAGAAAAACAAATTTTAGAAGAATAAAAATTTTATATCGCCTTTCAAAATAATAATCTGGAATTAATGCAGACATTATTGATTATCCTATCAGTATCCACTTCAACTATCCTGATTGTGTAGGGCCTATGCAATTTTGGCAAGGTTGAGCCCAACCCCAAATTCAGGAGTGGCACTTGATTAACATAAGCCAACTAGTCAAACAAATTCACTTTGTTAATGTGGTTGCTTTTTAAATAAGTATATAGGAGTTCCCGTCTTGGCAGTGGTTAACGAATCCGAATCCGACTAGGAACCATGAGGTTGCGGGTTCGATCCCTGCCCTTGCTCAGTGGGTTAATGATCCGGTGTTGCCGTGAGCTGTAGTGTAGGTTGCAGACGCGGCTCGGATCCTGCGTTGCTGTGGCTGCGGCGCAGGCCAGTGGCCACAGCTCCGATTAGACCCCTAGCCTGGGAACCTCCACATGCCGCCGGTGCGGCCATAAAAAAAAATGAAAAAGGCAAAAAATAAATAAATAAATAAGTATATAAAATGAACCTAAAACAAGTGGACATGGTCTTTGGTCATAGTACAAGGGCAGACAAAGGACTTATGAAGTTCCCAAAGTTAAGCAACATTTCGATCAAAAATTGTTATAAAGAGGTTCTTTCTGTCACTGTATACGAATAAGGTAGGATAGACCTCCCAAAGTTGCTGACAGCCATATTGCAATTTAACCTTCAAAATGAAACTGACATCAGAGAGAAAATAGAAGGAGCAAAACTAGGTTTTCACAGCACTGAATATATTCATTTATTAGGGCTGTCATAAAGAAGTAAGAGATACAGTAGCTTAAACAACACAAACTTTTTTTCTGACAGTTCTGGAGGCTGTGAGTCCAAGATCATTTTGTTGGCAGGGTTGATTTTTTTCTGAGGCTTCTCTGCTTGGCTTGTAGATAGCCATTTTCTCCCTCTGTCAACACAGGGTCTTTCTTCCATGTATGTTTGTGTTCTAACCTACTCTTCTTATAAGGACATAAATTATATTATATTAAAGCCTACCCATGCAACCCCATTTCAATACAAATACAACTTTAAAGATCCTACTTGAAAATATACTCACAGTCTGAGGTATTGCGGGCTAAAACTTCAACATATGAATTTAGAGGGGAAATGATTCAGCCTCTAATGTTGAGCACTTAGATTAAGCCTCCTCTGATACATATAAGATTATTCGAATAATTATCTAGTAAATTAACTTTATTTTAAATCAGAAATTGCTTTCCTCTAGCATGTAACTGAAAACATCCTATTGATATAAAAACTGTAATATTGAAATTTAAATATTTATTGGATATTGTGGGAAAAACATAAAAAATTATACAAGCAAGAATAAAAATAAATGCCACTTTATACAATACTAAATAAGGTTTGTTACAAATTGCAATCATATTCAAGAATAAATCTCTAAGCTTATAATAAGTCACTTTTACTCCAAGTTGAAAAGATGCTTCCACCTGCTTTGGATAAATTCATACTATATGTATTTCTGTGAAGCTATATCAAAAAAAATGTGCTAAGTGATTGGGTAGAGGAGTACATTTAGAACTATGTATCTGTGCATGTGCGTATCAGAATGTATAGAAAATATTTATGCACATATATATATTTGTGTATGTATATAAAGAAATTCTGTACCGACATATGACATATGTGTGTGTGAATATGTGACTTTGGTAAAAATGTGAAGAATGTGTGAAAAATGAAAACCCACTAGTAGGGAAGCCTAGAGGTGGAGTTAGAGAGCCAAAGACAGTAGAGGAGGGAAGGACAGGCAGAGGAAAGGACCAACTATAGATATGAATTTTGGAAAGGGGAGGAGCAGCCAAGGAGTGGCTCTAAGGCAAAGGAAGCTGGCAGCATAGTATTTAGAAGGAGGGAAGGCCTCCTCAATAACAGGAAACGAAGAGCCTAGTCCTAAACGGAAAGAAGGAGGAGACTGCTGCAGCAGTAGCTACTGGTGGGAGCCCAATGTGGCAGAGGGGCTGCCGCCACCAACACGGAGGCTGAGGGCCCCCAAAAGGAGTGCTGGAGATACCACCGCCATCCTCCTCGCCTACCCCTCTGCCCTCCTGACGCGATCCTCGCCTACGAATCCTCCCCTCGCAGCACTTGCAAGCAGCCGGCTCA
>PVHT020000028.1:1559484-1570127 GCA_004024745.2 Catagonus wagneri
TGCTTTTCTCTCTCACCCTTTTTTTTTTTTCTTCAGTTGTTCTACCCAGTTATTTCAAGTGTTTCTTGCAGTTTTTGGAGGTTTAAATTAATCAGCATTCAGATGATGATTTGTCCAACTTGTTTTATATTTAGATGCATTTTTTGATGTATTTGTGGGAGAGGGTGAGCACGACCTCTTACTCCTCCGCCATCTTGCCGCCAAGAAAAGACTTCTGACTCAAGCACACAGATACCAACATAAGGAATCAAGAATCACAGACAATAAGAAAAATATGACACCACCAAAGGAATCTAATAAATATCCAATAACTGATCTAAACAAGGGCAGACTTATAAACTATCAGAGAAAAAATTTCAGAATAAATCTCATAAAGAAGTTTACTGAACTACAAAAATATACAGACAATTAAATGAAATTTCAAATGCATGAACAAACGAGAAGTTAAACAAGGAAATAGACACTACTAAAATAGCAAAAAACAAAAAAACATGGAAAACCTGGAACTCAAAAATACAAGGACAGAAATGAGAAATTCAATATAGAGCTTCAAAATCAGACTTGAACCTACAAGAGAAAGAATCAGTGACCTAAAAGACAGAAGTTTTAAAATTATTCCATCAAAGGAACAAAAAAAAAGAATGAAAACGTGAAGAAATCTTATGTGACTTATGGGGTACAAACAAAAGAAGCAATGTCCACATTATGGGAATTCCACAAGGGAAAGAAAAAGATAAATGGACAAAAATATACTGAAAACAATAATGGCTAAAAACTTTCCCAACCTTGGGAGAGAGTGGACATTAAAGTTTATGAGGCCCAAAAGTTCCAAAACAGGTTAAATTTGAGTAGAGTTGCATTGCAACATATTATAATTAAAGTGTTAAAAGTGAAGACAAAGAATCTTGAAGGAAAAGAGATAGGTTACATACAAGGGACCTCCCCCCAAAAAATAAAATAGGTGGATTTCTTAACAGAAACTTTTCATGTCAGGAGAGAATGGGATAACATGTTCAAAAGATTGAAAGAAAAAAGCTGTCAACAAAGAATTCTACACCTGGCAGAGCTGTTCTTCAGAAATGAAGGAGAAAGACTTTCCCAAACTAAAAAAGCTGAGGGAGTTCATCACCACTAGAATTGCCCTAGAAGAAATCCTAAAGGAACTCTTTTTAGTGGAAGTAAAAGGACATTTAGTAACATTCCAGAAACATAATAAAGTAGTGAAAAAAATAATAGTAAGTATAGCATAAAAGTTGGATTGTCTAGTATGGTAATGGTGGTGCATAATTCATTTACAACTCTAGTTTGAAACATAGAAAGAAAACATAGCAAAAATAGTCATACATATAAAAATGTGTTATAGGATACACAATATAAAAATTTTAAACTGTAAGATTAATAACCAAAAATGTGAACTGGAAGATAATTAAAATGTAAAATTTAGGAATACTATCAAAGTTAATTTGTTATCAGTTTAAAATAGAGTGCTATAATTGCAATATGTTTTATGTAAGCCAGATGGTAACCTGGAGGGAAAAACCTGAGGAGATTACACAAAAGACCATAATAAGTCATAGCAGACTTATACCAAAAGTCTTAAAATTACAAAAAGACAGCAAGGAGTTCCTTTTGTGACTTGGCAGTTAACGAACCCGACTAGGATCCATGAGGATATGGGTTCGATCCCTGGCCTTGCTCAGTGAGTTAAGGATCCAGCATTTCCATGAGCTCTGGTGTAGGTTGGCAGCTGTAGCTTTGATTTGACCCCTAGCCTGGGAACTTCCATATGCCCTGGGTGCGTCCCTAAAAAGAAAAGAAAAAAAAAAAGCAAGATAAGAAGCAAGAAACTATGGATCTAAAGAACAGGAAAAAAAACTCACAAAATGGCAATAGTAAGTCCTTAATTATCAATAATTATCTTTTATGTAAAGGATTAAATTGAAGTTAATAGAATG
The DNA here is from genome assembly GCA_004024745.2 of Catagonus wagneri. Classification (NCBI taxonomy): domain Eukaryota; kingdom Metazoa; phylum Chordata; class Mammalia; order Artiodactyla; family Tayassuidae; genus Catagonus; species Catagonus wagneri. The sequence goes on from PVHT020000028.1 coordinate 1,561,440, forward strand.
GCTGAATAGATTTTTTAAGAATATCTCATAGACTGCCTAAAAACACGTATACTGAGAGTGAAGGAGTAAACAAGATATTTCAAGAAAATGTTAACCAAAAAAAAGTAGAGTTAGCTGTCTTTATATCTGACAAAATAGGGTTTAAACTGAAAATGATAAAAACAAAACAAAAAACAGAGAAGCTCATCATATAATGACTGTTGTTTCACAACCTTGGATGTTCCTTGGGCAAAATTCCAAACTGGTTCTCAAGCGTGGAGAGCAAGGAGAGGCTGAATGAAGAAATAAATAAAATAGACCCTTCCATATAAGTAGGCAGTAGGTTTAATAAGCAAGGAAACTCACTTACAAATCTTGTCTTGAGGACCCCCAAGATGAGTAGATCTCAGACACTTGATAAAAATCTTAAAAGTTTATATAGAGACTTCAGTGGGGTTCAATCATGTATCAGTCATATGATCTTAACACATTACGCATCTCTGAAGGCTGTGTCCTTGAAATGACTCCTGGTGTAGGAACAGTGGGTGTAATGTACATTCTAAGGACAACGTACAGGATTAGGACTCTCTGTCCAGTTCCAGCTTGAGGGTGAACTGGAGGTCTATGTTCTCCCAAAGATCTCCTCTGTATTCTGCCCTTTGTGACTAGTTCTTATAATGTTGCCTCCCTCTCTTTTCTACAGTGTGCCCTGAGTGGTCATCAAGGGATTTCATTAGCATGGAGGTGGCTTGTTTGGCACCTATCTAGCTGCACTGGAGGAAGATTTCACAGTAATGATATAGGCACATGCAAGAGACAAGACAAATTAATATAGTGATTTCAAAATAAGTAACAATTTTTTTTCACTATGAACCCCATAATCTGAAGAATTGATTTATTAAATCTCCTAAACTGAGGGTTGGATCACTCAGGGCATTCAATTTTGTCCTCATGTTTTAGTAAAGAAGACACATTAGCTGACTCATCAGGAATAACAACACAACATTCTGTGGACACAGGTGCCTCCTTTAAGGCGGTACTATTGTCTAGGGCCATCCTATTTTGGAGGAAAATTTTACTCATTAGAGATATTTCAATGTTCATTAAAGACAGCCTTTTTCAGCTATCATTTAAGGCTTGCTGGATAAATTTAGTAAAGGTTTCTATGTGTACTATATAGTATCTTTCAGGTCAATGAAAGGAACAAAGACAGCGACCAAATAATCATACCATTGGAAATCAGAATTGCCTTCTTGCCTTGAGAAGAGGGAGGTTTGCAACTTTTGTTACTGTGAGGCAGATTTTTTTACCCCTGGGGAAAACCCTGGGTGTAGTGACTCAACCACCCAGGTGAGAACTGTGGCCAAATATGTGTGCTATACAACCACTGGGTCCCATTCAGGGCTACCCAATAAATAATTGATGGTAGGACCGTCAGTGCCAAGCCAGTTACTATCCTTTAATATGACAGAATGATTACACACTTCTAGCAATATCCATCCTTTATTCCTGGTAAAATTAAGTGGGTTCTGTTTAGAGTGATTTTTCTGTTCCCAACATTGAGGTGCCCAAGTGATCAAATGTTCATAACCCAGGGTAGGCCACATGATCCCACTTCAAATGTGAGTATAGCTACCCAGCCTCTGATGGTGGTATTTTCAGGACCCATCCAGTCAGCAGTCTGCTGAGCTGCCTGTGTACTTAGATTGAAAGAAAAATAATACCCACACCCAGGGTTATTGACAGTGTGTGCCACAGGCCAGGTTTCTGGATCAGTATTGGTAATATCATATAAATTAAGAGTATCAGTCTTGGCTTGTTCTTTCTTAATGAACTCCTTTAGTGCCTTCCAATTCCATCCATGGAATGGTGATACCCAATAGCAATCCTGATGGGCTAGATAGGAGTAGCTGCCCACATGTCCACATTCCCAAAAGTTGGATTGATTCCTTTGCTGAGCATATTAGAGAGCCCACTATAGAAAGATACTTTCTCTTCAGGTATCCACAGGAGCAGCAGAAGTATAAGGCTGAAAAGGCATATATTCAGTAGGAAGTTGTGTGGAAGTTCTTCTATAAGAATTATAGTTAGTACTCCATGTCAATAGGTTCTGCATCCTCAGATGCAAAGAGCTACACCATTTTATATAAGGGACTTGAAAATTTGTGGAGTTAGATATCCACTGGGATCCTTGCCAATACCAAGACTGTATTTGTGGTCTAGTCCTTAGAAGTTAATGGGGCCAAAGGTTTGAGAACTTATCCTGGTACCATACATGTTGGCCAGGGGAGGCAGCACTGTGAGGTGTGACTGGGCTTGGGATATACCAGACCAGGACTCCTACATTTCCCCCTCTTTCAGTGGTGCATGTTCCATTCCAGGTACAGTACATTTCACCAAATCCAGCTTGCAGCAAGATGAGATCCCAGTAGAGATTTAATAGTTTCCCTTCACCCAGGGTCAAAGTAACTCACCCACCTTGATGGAACTTCCTATTGTGAATTCCAGTAGATAAAAATTTTCCCAGATATGATGGGTCTTGGTGTTCTCAGCAGCATAGCATGTTAATTCACAGTAAGAATTGGAGCAATGACTATCTCTTATGATTTCCATACCTTTACAGTACTGGACATCTCAGCAGTGGTGCTTAGTCTGGCACATGGGGAAAGAGGCTCAACTAGTTTATCATTCTAATATATTAAAGCCCAGAATAGTACTTTAGTCTACCCAGCTAATGTTGTATTACCCATTAGTAATTTAATCTGCTACTTTAATTTCATTCTTCCTTTCTACCAACCCTGCCAGTTTTGCCAAGTCTTGAACATCATGACCTTTGAAATTTCACCCCTGATCACTGTCAATTCAGTAAAGGAATCTTTACATGGTACTCAGCTTTTCTGATCCCCTAATGATGTCTGCCTGTTTTGCATGGTGACACGGAAATCTCAAATCATATGAAGTGCTCACACAAACCAAGGCATATTTGATGTTCCTTTATGAGAGGCTGCCCTGGTGAAGTTCTGTGTATATTCTTAGGAGCTATTCATCTATGTGGGTATATCAAGTTTATTCCATCTTCAAGAGATAGGATCAAAATTTTAGGGGTACTCTCTCCTTAGGTTGTCTTAGCTACAGTAACTTGAAGAGTCACAGGTACTTTTAACTCAAACAGTAGCCCTATTTGGGAGATACACAGGAATTTAATCTGTTTTAATAGTATGTGCGCCCTCTCAAAACTGGCTTGCTCTGAGCCCCAGTGCCACACATGCTCTTTCTTTACCAGGAGGTATAAAGGACACAGGTACTGTGTCACGTATGGAATACAGTCTTCCAACACTCCTAAATCCCTACAAAGGTGTGTACTTCATGTGAATTCTTAGGGGTTAGTTGGGTTTTCAACTTAATCATGACTACTGGGATAGTCTGCATCATACAACTCCCAAAAATTTTAGGGTGGAGCCTGGGCTCCAAAATTTCTTCAGGTTTATATCTATCTTCTTTCTTGCAGATGTTCCAGTCAAACATTCAGAGTGTCCTGCAGAAGAGGCAATTCTTCACATGTCAACATTATATTATCAATGTAGTGAGCCCATTTTACAAATGTGGGGAAGGAGAGCAGGGACAAATCTTGAGCTACCATCCACTTGAAAGGTCCATTTTTGCCTATCCCACATGAAGGCAAGTTGACCTTGTGACTCAGTGACCAAGGGTATACTGAATGAAAGCATTTTCTAAGGCATGTAGAACATAGTACTCTCACAGGACTGTAGCAAAGATATCTAAAATAGTGGCAATGTTGAGCAGAGCCACAGGAGTGAAGGGAACTACATTATTCAATTCTCATTAGTCCCATGGTCATCTTCCATATGATTTTTTTTTACCAAACATACTTGGCTGTTGAAAGCACTATGGACAAGGTGTACAATACTCATTGTCAGCCCCTGTCCATTCCTAGGATTTGCCAGTGTCCCCCAGATCAGCAATGGACTGCCTCAAATAATAGCCCATGTCCTATGACTGGGTTTAGCCTGTGTATCAGCATCTCATACCAGGTACTGGGGTAAGACTGGGGTGTCTTGGCTTTCATTTCTGCAGTGAATATGGCCTGATAAAAACCTTCAAAGGCTTTTCTCATTCCCAAATCCCTAAGAATTTGTTGTAGTTCTTCTATACCTACATGCCATGAAATCTCCCTCATTTGTCCAAGCTCCTCTGCAGCCTAGAATAACTCAGTCTATAAGGGAGTGAGTCCCTTGAACTCACTGAGTGCCATACAGGTGCTGCCGGTGGTAGGGCGGGTGGTCAGATTTGCTCATTTTCTCTGCCTTATGCCTAGTCAGATAAATGCCATTATCCCCCATATCCTATAGCTGCACTAACCATCCCTAGCCTTTTCTTGGTATTTACAACTACATCAATAAGCTGAGTAGATGTTTATTTTCTTATCATGAATGTTCCCTGAATTGGAGGCTGTCCCGCTGGTTGGAGTTGTTGCTATGCTTTTGCTTTCCCCTGTATTGTGGGTCTGTTGGGATGAGGTATTTCATCCATTTCACTGTTAATCACCACAACCTCTTCCTTTTTGTTCTTCTCACTTTCCCAGGGATACCACCTCCTAATGTCAAAATCAGTCATTCTCGCAAGCACTTAGACCTTAAGCCACAGCAGATTGTTTCCTCCTAGCATTGCAAAATAGCATGATAAAGTCTCCAACTTGACATCCTTCTACCCCACTTTTTATGCTCACCATGAAGCTAGCAGAAAAGTGGATGACCACCCTTCCTTCTCTATCCTCAGCTCTTCTTCCAACTTTCTAACTGGAGCTTCAGCCTCTAGTCAGGAACAATGACCACCCCGACTGTCCTCAGTAATGGCAAGTCCACTGCAGCAACCACTCATTTTTCTTCTTTGCCACAGTGTGTGATGCTCAATTCCATAATGCATTAAATAAACTGGAATTTGGGGGCATACCTATATTTACAAGCATCTAACATACAGGCCATTCATCTCCTCATAGAGGTTTTTATCCAACCTGGTATTTCCATCATAGATGCCACTTTCCCAAGATCCGTTTCTTCAGTGTTCTGGCTGGTTCACCAACTGTTAGTCTGCCTCCTTAGGAATTCCCCAGGTAAAATTCAAAACTGACCCCTATACACAGAGGGCAAGGACAGACTAAAGAAAAAGGCAGTCTGCTCTAGAATGGTTGGTGACAGATTTAATAACAAGGAAACTTATATATGAAGCTTATGTTGGGTGGCTACAAAATTAGTAGCTCTCCGCATCCACCCACCAAAATTTCAAACATTTACACGGAGGTCTTAATTTCAGTCACATATACAATCCAGATTTCCTCAACAAAATATTACACTTTCTAGACGATATCCTTGAAATGGCTCCTAGTGTGAGAACAGTGGGTACAACATTCATTCCAAATGACAGAGATGGAGTAAGTGCTCATGTCCTCTCAATAATCTTCTCCAACAATAAGTGGGTCAGTCTATCAAGAAGATATAACGATTGTTAACATTGATGCACCAAACACTGGAGCACATAAGTATATAAAGCAAAAGCTAACAAAGGTAAAAGGAGAAATAAAAAAGCTATACAATAATAGCTAGGGAACATAATACCCCCTTTTAATAATAGGTAGATCATGCAGACGGATAATCAGTAAAGAAAGAGTGGATATGAAAAATTTCAAAGATCAAATGGACCTAGCAGCTTCATGTGGAACATTTGATACAACAACAGCATATACATTCTCAAGAACTCATGGAACATTTTCTAGGGTAAATCACATTAAGTCACAAGACTAACAAAGGCAAAACTAGCAAATTCAAAAAGATTGAAATCATACCAAGCCTCCCAAGGAAATCGTCCCAACTTCTCTGTGCTAAATTTACATGTTCTCTGTGTGCAATCTCAGCAGACCTCTACTGTCCACATATCGCTTCTTTATTGGAAATATCTCATTATGAGTCTACCTTTCTCTTCTGGTTGTAAGCTTCCAAGGGTACACACCAAGCATATTTTTTTTTCATTTGTTTATTACAAGGCCTCAAATAAACATACAATAAGCCCTAAAAAAAAATCATACCAAGTGTTTTCTCTGATCACAATAGTATGAAAGTAGAAATAAACAACAGGAGGGGGTTTAGGATGGAAATGTTGTAAAGCTGGATTGTGATGACTATTGTAAAACTCTAAATATAATAAAATTCATTGAGTTAAAAAAAAAACAACAGGAGAGAGCTCAGCAAGATGGCAGAGGAGTAAGAGGTTGTGTTCACCCTCTCCCACAAATACATCAAGAAACACATCTAAATATAAAACAACTTGGACAACACATCATCTGAATGCTGATTAATTTAAACCTCCAAAAACTGCAAGAAAACCTAGAAATAACTGGGTAGAACAACAGAAAAAAAAAAGTGAGGGAGAGAAAAGGAATCAGAATGGCACCCAGCACACCAGGGAGGGAGCTGTGAAAAACAAAAGGAACTCACAACCTGGGAAGACACCTAACCAGTGATCAATGGAGCTAGAGGGACATCAAAGCCTGAGAAAAATGCAGCAGCTTGATTGAGATTGGAAAATCAGAGGTAGAGACTCTCACAGACGACCAGAGACCTAAATACCAGCACAGACACCACAGCTTGAGGGCTGGGCAATGCCTGGGAGCTGAGACATAGTGTCCTAAGGTTAGTCCCTGGGAGAGGGCAGGGGTCAGTGGCGGCTGTGGAGATAGGTTAGGGAACAGTGCACAGGAGAAAGGGCGATACTCTATGGACTGTGGAGTGTAAAACCAGGACAGAGGGAACTGGGGAAGTCTGTTCCCACAGGGGAGGCAAGCCTCCATTGTCATGGAGGATGAGAGGAGGAGGGGCTGACTGTCATAGGAAGCACCTTGAACTACTGCAGTGGGTGGGGTGGCAGAGCCCGTGACACAGAGACAGCAGCGGCAGTGGGGTGGAACCAGTGGAGGCAACAGAGGCAGCGGTGGAGGTGGAGCCTGTGCCATGAAGCCCACGGGTGGAGCACTGTGCCAGGCTGTGGACACATGTGCTTGCACCATCCAGCATCGGTGGGGGGAGCGGGGCCCTGTGCCAGTCCATGGACCTAGGAGCCTGCGCCAGCCCACAGAGTTGGTATCTCTGGAGGGTGGAGCCCTACATGACCACACAGAGCTAGCATTGGCAGAGGGGCAGAGCCAGTGCCAGCCCCCAAGAGACAGCCTCTATAGGGAGACGGGGCACTTCCCCAGCTTCTGGAACCAGGAACCCATGCCAACCCACGAGCAAGCATCAGTGGAGGGGTGGAGCCAACACCAGCCTGCTGAACCAGCCTCTGACAGGTACCCCTGTGGTTCCATTAACCTCAAAGAAGACTTTGCAATCAAACACTAGCTTTCATGGTGCTCACTCCCTAGGGAAATCGTACTTCTTCCTGCTGCTACTGCCAAATGCTCTGGACACCTGGTAGATCTGCCTAGAGCTCATGACCACTTCCCAGGGCTGGGCAACTAGGGGTAGACAGTCCCACCTTCCTGCAATTGAGAGCACAGAGACTAGGCACCAACTGTTGTCCTTAGCCATTTCTACATTCTCCCAGAGAACACTCAGAGTACCACTGAGATAACAGCCTGCTCACTCCAAAGTAAAAGACACCAAATATTCAAACTCCTACACCAAAAATAAATAGTAACTCCACCAAAAAATTTCAAATGGGTGTTCTTCCCCAGAAGTAGCCTCCAAGACTAAAGTGTGGCTTCCCCAAATGCAAAGAAAAACCAAAAACAAGATGAAGAAGATCAAAAAACATTCACAATTGGAGTTCCCTTTGTGGCTCAGTGGTTAATGAATCTGACTAAAAACCATGAGGTTGCAGGTTCTATCCCTGCCCTTGCTCAGTGGGTTAAGGATCTGGCATTGCCGTGAGCTGTGGTGAAGGTTGCAGATGCGGCTCGGATCCCGCATTGCTGTGGCTGTGGTGAAGGCCGACAGCTACAGATCCTGTTAGACCCTTAGCATGGGAACTTCCATATGCCACGGGTGCAGCTCTAATAAAGGCAAAAAGACAAAAAAGAAAAAAAGAAAAAAACATTCACAGTTAAAAGAACATGACAAGTCATTTAAAGCAGCCAACAATGAAACAGACCTCTGCAGTCTGTCAGAAATGGAGTTCAGAAAGGAGGTAATGAAAATACTTGAAGAATTAAGGTGGAATATCCAGAAATTAAGAGAAGACGCAAACAGCAATGCAGAGTCCTTTAGAAAGGAGCTAGAAAACATGAGGAGGAGCCAAAAAAAGCTAGAAAACTCATTTGCAGAGATGCAAACTGAGCTAAAGGCATTAAAGAGCAGATTGAATAATGCAGAGTAGCAAATTAGTGATAAAGAAGATAGAATAATGGAAGGTCATGCAATCAGGACAGCAGACAGAAAATCAAATGAAAAAACATGAAAGCAAAACATCAGTTCTATGGGATAATATAAGATGGCCCAACTTACACACAATAGGAATTCCAGAAGGAGCAGAAAAAGAAAAGGGCATTGAAAAAATATTTGAGGAAATTATGTCTGAAAACTTTCCAAATCTGAAGGAATCTGACATCAGGATACAGGATGCTCAAAGGGCCCCAAACAAGCTAAACCCAAATAGACCCACACCAAGACATATTATATTAAAAATGGCAAGAATTAAAGA
>PVHT020000028.1:1571127-1593160 GCA_004024745.2 Catagonus wagneri
TAAACCCAGACACCTACGCCCAATTGATCTTTGACAAAGGTGTCAAGAACTTCAAATGGGAAAAAGAAAGTCTTTTCAGTAAGCTTTGCTGGGAAACTTGGACAGCTGCATGTAAATCAATGAAACTGGAGCACACTCTCACACCATGCACAAAAATAAACTCTAAATGGCTTAAAGACTTAAATATAAGACAAGACACTATTAAACTCCTGGAAGAAAACATTGGCAAGACACTCTCGGATGTCAGCCTTACAAATGTTTTCTCAGGTCAGACTCCCAAAGCAACAGAAGTCAGAGCAAAGATAAACCAATGGGACCTAATCAAGCTGACAAGCTTTTGCACAGCAAAGAAAACCAAAAAGAAAACTAAAAGACAACTTACAGAATGGGAGAAAATTTTTTCAAGTGATGCAACTGACAAGGGCTTCATCTCTAAAATATAGAAACAACCGATGCAGTTCAACCACAAAAAACCAACAACCCCATTGAAAAATGGGCAATGGACCTGAATAGACATTTCTCCAAAGAAGATATATGGACGGCCAACAAGCATATGGAAAAATGCTCAACATCACTGATGATTAGAGAAATGCAAATCAAAACTACCATGAGATACCACCTCATACCAGTCAGAATGGCCATCATTAACAAGTCCACAAACAACAAATGCTGGAAGGGGTGCGGAGAAAAGGGAACCCTCCTGCACTGTTGGTGGGAATGTAGGCTGGTGCAACCACTATGGAAGACAGTGTGGAGGTACCTTAGAAAACTATACATAGAATTACCATATGACCCACTCTTGGGCACATATCCAGACAAAAATTTCCTGGAGAAAGACACTTGCACACACATGTTCACTGCAGCACTATTCACAATAGCCAAGACATGGCAACAACCTAAATGTCCATCGACAGATGACTGGATTAGGAAGATGTGGTATATATACACGATGGAATACTATTCAGCCATAAAAAAGGATTAAATAATGTCATTCGCCGCAACATGGATGGAATTAGAAACCCTCATACTGAGTGAAGCAAGTCAGAAGGAGAAAGATAGATGTCATATGAAATGTCTTATAACTGGAGTCCAAAACACTGCACAAATGAACATCTCAACAGAAAAGAAACTCACGAACTTGGGGAACAGACTTGTGGTTGCCAAGGGGGTGGGGGAGGGGGTGGGAGGGAATGGGGATAACTAGTGCTTTAATGATGGAAAAGCAAGGAGATTCAACTGTATAGCTCAGGGAACTATATCTAATCACATGTGATGAATCCATATATGTACATGTAACCAGTTCACCACGTGGTGCAGTTGGAAAATCTGACAGAAATCTGTAAACCAGCTATAATGCAAAAAAATAAAAAATAAATTATAAAAAACCTAATTTTAGGAATGAGATCATTAAGCAATTGAAAATAACTCCGAACTTACGCTCTCCTGAGTGCAAACCCTGGCTTGTTTAACTGTTAATTCTTTTCCTAGATAAAAATAAGTTAGAATTAAGAATTAAGCAGTTGAAATAGATTAGCTCTCTACCCCCAACAGCCCTATTAGCAATTCTTCAGGTCATGCAGGCAAGATAAAATCCAAAGAAAGAGTCTGCCATTCTGTACTCAATGGAGAATGATGGGGGAGGTAGATCAAGATGGCAGAGGAGTAAGACGTCTTGCACAATTTCTCCCACAAACACATCAAAAAAGAAATCTACATGTAAAACAACTCACACAAATCATCTACTGAATGCTGGCAGAATTTAAACCTCCAAAAAGGACAAGAAACTCTTGACATAACTGGGTAGAAGAAAAGAAAAAGAGAGAGAGAAGGAATCAGAATGGGCCTAGCATTCCTGAGAGGAAGCTGTGAAGGAGAAAAGGAACCCACATCCTGGGAAGCCACCCAAATGATGGGGAGAACAGTCAAGATGGAGAAATCTCAAAGTCTCTGAGAAAAGCGCAGCTGCTGGTCTGAGGAAGGCAAAGTAGTGTAAGAGCCACAAAGATCATCTGAAAAACTGGTCTGGACACCAGAACATGAGACAATAGGGTAGAGGCTGGGCGCCAAGACTTAGGTTCCAGAGGTCAGTCCTGGGGAAAGAACTTGAGTTAGTACTGGGGTTCGCTGTGTGGGAACAGCCTGAGGGGCTAAGGAGTGGTGTGCCATGGGTGAGAGAGTGAGCTGGGGAGTGGAATGATGTGGTAGAGGGAACCTGGGAGAAGGTCTGGGCCTGAGGGAGAGGCAAGGCCTCACTGTCTGGGAGGCTGAGAGGAGGAGGGGTTGACAGCCATAGGAATTGCCCTGCACATGCACAGGCTCTCAGAGGGCAGGGCAGATCTGGCACAGGCTACAGGTGGCAAGAAGCCACTTACTCAGGGTACAGAAGACTGGGCACATCATGTCTGGGCAGCAGGTGGCTGGGGATCTCTCATGTGGGCTGGGGGCAGTGTGGTACTAAGTGTGAGGTGGTGCCTCTTGTGTGATCTGTGGTGGCAGGGACAGAGTGTGGTGGTCTTCTTGGAGGTCAGAGGGAGGCGTGGCCTGCCACCACTGGGGGCTTGTGGGTGGGCTCTGCCTGCAGCCCCAGTCACCTCAGGGGTTGGCAAAAAAAATAAATAAATAAAGATAAAAGGGCACTACAGCCAAGCAGCACACGTTGTTGCTCTCATGCCCTTGGGAACACAACTGCCCTGCAGCTGCTACACCCAAACGCTCTGGGTGGTGACCAGATGCTTAAGCACAATCCCTTCTCAAAGCACTACAACTAGGAATAGATGGTGTAACACCTCCTGTGTGGGCTAAGTGGGACAGGGTGATTCCTGTATGGTCTGCAGGTTGTAGGGGCAAAACACTGCAGATATCACTGACTCCAGAGGGGGCTGTTGCCCACTGTCTCTGGGTATCCCTGAACAAAAACTTCTTGCAGCTCCAAACACTTCAGAGGGCACCACAGAGGAGGACACTGTGACGGAATACCACCTGTTGGTGCTCTTGCTCCCCCGTGAGCGCAACCACTCAGATGCTGCCACTGCCAAATGCTCTGGGCAGTGCCCAGATATTTGATCATTGTCCCTTCCTGGGAACCCACAAATAGGTGGAGATGAAGCATCACCTCCTGTAAGGACTAAGAGGGATGCGGTGCTTATTTAATGGACTACAGGTGGCAGGGGCAAATCACTGTAGCTATCACTGACTGCAGAGGTGGGCATGGCCTGCCATCACTATGGGTCCTCGAACAGGCACCATCTGCGGCCCCCGATACCTCAAGGGAGCCACAGAGGAGGGCACTGTGACCAATTACCACCTGTTGCTGCTCTTGAACCCCTGGAAGCACACCTGCCCAGTTGCTGCCACTACTGAATGCACCATGCAGTGCCCACAAGCTTGATCTGTCACTTTCCAGGATCCTACAACTAAGAGCAGTCTGTGTAGCATTTCCTATGTGGTTTAAGAGAGTGCTTCTTTCATTGTCTTCAAGTGGTGGGGGCAAACCTCTGACTCCAGAGGTGGGTGTGGCCCTCTATCACTAGGGGTCCCTGAGCAGGCACCATTTGTGGCTCCAGTCACATCAGAGGAGGGCATTGCAATTGCACACTACCTGTCGTTGCTCACATTCCCCTGGGAATTCACACAACCTGCTGTGTCGCTGCCAAATGCTCTGGTCACCCTGTCAATCTGCCAAGGCTCATTACCACTTTCCAGTGCACTGCAACTAAGAGTATCCAGGGGAACCTTCCTACAGGTCCTTGCTGGTTAAAAGCCCAGCAACCAGGCACTCACTACTAGCTCTACCAATTGCCTCCTTCTCCCCAGAAACACACTCAGCACCATAGAGTTAACATCCTGTACACACCAAAGAAAGAGACAGCAAATATTCAAACTCCCACACCGAAAGTAAACATTTATTCCCCACAAAATACAAAGGGGTTCTCTTGCATAGAAGTAGCCCCCCAATACTACAGTTTGGCTTACCTAAACTCACAGGAAAAGAAAATCATAAGCAAGATGAAGAAGTTCAGAAACCATTCCCAGTTAAAAGAACAGGAGAATTCATTTGAAGAAGAAAACACTGAAACAGACTTCTGCAGCCTGACAGAAATTGAGTTCAAAAGGGGATAGTGAAAATACTGAAGGAATTAAGGCTGCATATCAAGGAATTAAGAGCAGATATGAACATTAATGCAGATTCCTTTAGAAAGGAACAAGAAAATATGAGGAACATAGAAAAAATAGAAAATTCATTTGCAGAGACACAAATTGAGCTAAAGTCACTAAATACCAGAATGAATAATGCAGAGGAATGAATTAGTGACTTGGAAGGTAGAATAATACAAATCATACAACTAGGACAGCAGACAGAAAACCAAATGAAAGAACACGAGAGCAATATAAGAGATCTATGGGATAATATAAAGCAGGCTATCTACACATAATAGGAATTCCAGAAGGAGAGGAAAAAGAAAAGGGGACTGAAAATATATTTGAAGAAATTATGGCTGAAAACTTTCCAAATCTAAAGGAAACTGATATCAAGATACAGGAAGCACAGAGGGCCCCAAACAAGTTGAACCCAAAGAGGTCTGCGATTTTTATAATAAAAATCGCAGAAGTTAAAGACAAAGAGAGGATTCTAAAGGGAGTGAGAGAAAAAAAAAGTGTTAATTATAAGGGAACCAACAAGAGGCTACCAGCTGATTTCTCTACAGACACACTACAGGCCAGAAGGGATTTGCAAGATATATTTAAAGTGCTGAAAGAAAGAAATCTGCAACCTAGAATGCTCTACCCAGTAAGAATATCATTTAAAATAGAAGGGGAAATAAAGAATTTCTCCAACAAAAAAAAGCTAAAAGAGTACAGCAATACTAAAGAAATTCTAAAAGAAATACTGAAAGAGCTTCTTTAAATAAAAAAGAAGTAAGAAGGAATAGGATGGGGGAAACTGCACTTGTAAAGCAATCACCTAAATAAGCCAGCATATAGATCTAAAAGAGGAAAAAAAAAAACTACTGTAAAAGCAATGATAAACACAAGGAACAGCAAAAAGATACACATGAAGATGTTTTAAAAAGGACTACAAAATCAGAATGTGGGGAAGGAAAGTAAGAAAATATAGATTCTTTTTTTTTTAATGTGTTTGAGCCTTTATGGCTATCAGGCAAAAGCAAGTAGACACAGGAAATGGTTACCATACTTAAAAACAGGGCTACCACAAATTAAAACCAAACATTACTTTCACAAAAACTAAAAAGAAAAGTACTCAGCATAAAATAAATGGAAATCACCAAGCCAAATAAGAAAGGAATAAAGCAGAAACATAGAATCAACTGGAAAACAGGTACAAAATGGCAATAAATACACACCTATCAATAATCACCTTAAATGTCAATGGACTGAAAACTCCAATCAAAAGACATAGAGTGGCACCTTGGATAAATAAGCAAAAACCTAAAATACACTATGTACAAGACTCACCTTAGGGCAAAGGACACATATAGATTGAAAGTGAGGGGACAGGCAAAGATATTTCATGCCAATGGACAAGACAATAAAGACATAAATAAAGACTAAGATGGACACTATATAATGGTACAAGGATCTTTTAAAGAAGAGGATATTACAATTGTGAATATATATGACCCTGATATGCGAGCGCCCAGTTACATACAACAAATACTAACAGACATAAAAGGAGAAATAGATGGGAATACAGTAATAGCAGGATACTTTAAAACTCCACTCACATTGATGGAGAGATCCTCTAGACAGAAAATCAATAAAGCAACAGAGATCCTAAATGACACAATAGAATAATTAGACTTAATCGACAGTTTCATGACATTACATGCAAAAAATTAGAATATGCATTCTTCTCAAGTGCACGTGGAACATTCTCAACGATTGATCACATACTGGGGCACAAAACTACCCTCAAAAAATTTAAAAGTATAGAAATTATTTCAAGTATCTTCTGTGACCACAAGGGCATGAAAGTAGAAATCAACCACAGGTAAAATAAAATGAGAAAAAACTAACTACATGGAGACTAAAACACATGCTACCAAAAAAACCAATAGGTCAATGAGGAAATCAAGAAAGAAATTAAAAAATATTTCAAGACAAATAATAATGAAGACAAAAAAACTTCAAATCTATGGGATGCTGCAAAAGCAGCGCTCTGAGGGAAATTTGTATCAATACAGGCCTTCCTCAAAAAAGAAGAAAAATCTCAAATCAAAAATTTAACCCATTATCTAAATGAATTAGAAAAAGAAGAACAAGTGAAACCTAAAGTCAGCAAAAGGAAGGGCACCATAAGATCAGAGAGGAAATCAATAAAATAGAGATTCCAAAAACAATAGAAAAATCAATAAAACCAAGAGCTGGTTCTTTGAAAAGGTAAACAAAATTGATAAAACTCTGGCCAGACTCAAAAAGGAGAGGAGTGAAAAAAAATAAGAAATGAAAAAAGAGAAATCACATGACATACTGCAGAAGTACAAAAAATCATTAGAGAATACTATGAACAATTGTATGCCAAAAAACTTGACAATCTAGAAGAAATGGACAACTTTCTGGAGACTTATAGCCTGACAAAACTGAATCAAATAGAAACAGATCAACGGAACAGAACAATCACTAGAAAAGAAATAGAATATGTAATAAAAACACTACCTACAAATAAAAGTCCAGGATGAGATGGCTTCACAGGTGAAGTTTAATAAACATACAAAGAGGAAATTATACAAATCCTCCATAAACTTTTCCAAAAGTTTGAAGAAGAAATCCTCCCAAAGACATTCTATGATGGCACCATGCTTTAATACCAAAACCAGACAAAGACACCAAGAAAACAGAAAATTATATGCCACAATATCTTGATTTACTGTGGCCCTGTGATATTCCCTGAAGTCTGGGAGAGTTATGCCTCTTGTTTGTTTTTTGTCGCTTAGAATTGCTTTGGCAATTCTAGGTCTTTTGTTGTTCCATAAAAATTTTTGGATTCTTTGTTCTACTTCTGTGAAGAATGTCATGGGTAATATGATACAGATTGCAATGAATTTGTAGATTGCTTTGGATAGTATGGCCATTATTACAATACTTATTTTTCCAGCCCATAGGCATGGAATATCTTTCCATTTCTTTGTATCTTCTTTGATCTCCTAGATTAATGTTTTGCAGTTCTCTGGGTATAAGTCTTTCAACTCCTTGGTCCAAAGCAGACATAGAGAAAAAGGGAACAGAATAGAGAAGCCAGAAATGAACCCAGACGCCTGTGGTCAATTGATCTTTGACAAAGGAAGCAGGAACATAAAATAGGAAAAAGAGAGTCTTTTCAGTAAGCATTGTTGGGAAACTTGGACAGCTGCATGCAAATCAATGAAACGAGAACACACTCTCACACCATGCACAAAAATAAACTCAAAATGGCTTAAAGACTTCAATATAAGACAAGACACTATTAAACTCCTGGAAAAAAACATTGGCAAAACATTCTCTGACATCAACCTTACAAATGTTTTCTCAGGTCAGTCTCCCAAAGAAACAGAAATTAAAGCAAAGATAAACCAAAGGGACCTAATCAAGCTGACAAGCTTTTTCACAGCAAAGGAAAACAAAAGACAACTTACAGAATTGGAGAAAATAGCATCAAATGATGCAACTGACATGGGCTTAATCTCAAAAATATGCAAGCAACATATGCAGCTCAACAGCAAAAAAGTCAACCACCCCATTGAAAAATGGGTAAAGGACCTGAATAGACAGTTCTCCGAAGAAGATATTCAGACGGCCAACAAGCACATGAAAAAATGCTCAACATCACTGATTATTAGAGAAATGCAAATCAAAACTACCATGAGATATGACCTCACACCAGTCAGAATGGCCATCATTAACAAGTCCACAAATAACAAATGCTGGAGGGGGTATGGAGAAAAGGGAACCCTCCTGCACTGTTGGTGGGAATGTAAGCTGATGCAACCACTATGGAAAACAGTATGGTGGTACCTTAGAAAACTATACATAGAGCTACCATATGACCCAGCAATCCCACTCTTGGACATATATCCAGAAAAAATTTTCCCTGAAAAAAACACTTGCACATGCATGTTCACTGCAGCAGTATTCACAGTAGCCAAAACGTGGAGACAGCCCAAAGGTCCATTGACAGATGGTTGGATTAGGACGATGTGGTATATATACATGGTGGAATAGTACTCGGCCATAAAAAAGAACAAAATAATGTCATTTGCAGCAACATGGAGGGAATTAGAGACCCTCATACTGAGTGAAGTACGTCAGAAGGAGAAAGACAGATACCATATGATATCACATATCTAGAATCTAATATACTGGACAAACGAACCTTTCTACAGAAAAGAAAATCACAAACTCGGAGAACAGACTTGTGGTTGCCAAGGGGGTGAGGGAGGGAGTGGGGCAGTATGGAAGTCTGGTGTGAATAGCTGTAGACTATTGCCTCTGGGATGGAAAAGCAAAGAAATCCAGCAGTATAGCACTGGGAACTATGCCTAATCACATGTGACAAATCCATATATGTATGTGTAACTGAGTCACCATTCTGTGAGTTGGAATATTGACAGAAATCTGTAAACCAGCTATAACGGAAAAAGAAAAAAAAGAAAATTATAGGCCAGTATCTCTGATGATCTTCTCAACAAAATTTTAGCCAACCGAATCCAACAGCATAAAAAAAGATCATATACCACGACCAAGTGGGATTCATCCCAAGTTCACAAGGATGTTACAACATACACAAATCAATCAGTGTCATACACCACATTAACAAAAGAAAAATAAAAAACCCAGTGATTATCCCAATAGCTGCAGAAAAAGCATTGGACGTAGGCCAACATCCTTCATGATAAAAACTCTTACCAAAGTGGGTATAGAGGGAATATACCATAATTTAATAAAAGTCATTTATGACAAACCCACAATGAATACAATACTCAAAGGAGAAAAGCTGAAAGATTTCCCACAAAAATCTGAAACAAGACAAGGATGCCCACACTCACTTTTGTTCAACATATCATTTGAAGTCCGAGCCACAGAAATCAAACAACCAAAGAAATAAAATGTATCCAAATTGGAAAAGAAGAGGTAAAATTGTCATTGTATGCAGATGACATGATACTCTATATAGAAAACCCTAAAGACTCAACCCAAAAACTATTTAAACTGATCAACAAAATTCAGCAAAGTAGCAGGATACAAGATTAACATTCAGAAATCAATCCCATTTCTGTATATTAAATATGAAATATTAGAAAAAGAATACAAAAATATAGTACCATTTAAAATTGCACCCCAAAAAATCAAATACCTGGGAATAGTCTCGACAAATATGTAAAAGACTTATATACTGAGATCTATAAAACATTTCAAGGCAATTTAAGAGGACACAAAGAAATGGAAAGCAATTCCATGCTCATGGTCTGGAAAAATTTATATCATAAAAGTAGCCATACTACCCAAAGCAATCCACAGATTCAATGCAATCCCTATCAAATTACTCATGACATTTATCACAGAACTAGAACAAACAATCCAAAAGTTTATACAGAACCACAAAAGACCCAGAATCACCAAAGCAATCCTGAGGAACAAAACAAAGAACGCACATAACTCTCCCAGTCTTCAGGCAATATTACAGAGCCACAGTAATCAAGACAGTGTGGTAGTGGTATCAAAACAGACACAGACCAATGGAACAGAATAGATACCCCAGAAATAAACCCAAACACCTATGGTCAATTAATCTTTGACAAAGGTGGCAAGAACATAAAATGGGAAAAAGACAATCTTTTCAGCAAGTATTGCTGGGAAACCTGAGCAGCTGCATGGAAATCAATGAAACTAGAACATACCCTCACACCATGCACAAAAATAAACTTAAAATGGCTTAAAGACTTAAATGTAAGACAAGAAACCATCAAACCCCTGGAAGGGAACATAGGCCAAATATTCTCTGATATCAGCTTCACAGATGTTTTCTCAGGTCTGTCTCCCAAAGCATCATAAATAAAAGCAAAAATAAACCAGTGGGACATAATCAAACTGACATGCTTTTGCACATAAAAGGCAACCATAAAAAAAAGACAACTTACAGAATGGGAGAAAACAGTTTCAACTGATGCAACTGACAAGGGCTTAATCTCCAAAATATACAAACAATGTATACAACTCAACAACAAAAAAGCCAACAACCCAATTGATAAATGGGCAAAAGAACTGAATAGACAATTCTCCAAAGAAGATATTCAGATGGCCAACAAACATATGAAAAAATACTCAACATCACTGATTATTATGGGAATGCAAATTGTAACTACTATGAGGTACCACCTCACGCCAGTCAGAATGGCCATCATTAATAAGTCCACAAATAACAAATGCTGCAGAGTGTGGAGAAAAGGGAACCCTTCTGCACTGTTGGTAGGAATGTAAATTGGTACAACCACTATGGAAAACAGTATGCAGGTGCCTTAGAAAACTATACATAGGACTACCGTATGACCCAGCAATCCCACTCTTGGGCATATACCCAGACAAAACTTTCCTTGAAAGAGACACATGCAAACACATGTTCGTTGCAGCACTATTCAAAAGAGCCAAGACATGGAAACAACCTAAATGTCGATTGACAGATGATTGGAATAGGAAGATGTGGTATATATACACAATGGAATACTACTCAGCTATAGGAAAGAACAAAATAATGCCATTTGCAGCAACATGGATGGAACCAGAGACTCTCATACTAAGTGAAGTCAGAAAGAGAAAGACAAATGACATATGATATATCTGAAACCTAATATAGGGCACAAATGAAACTTTCCACAGAAAATAAAGTCATGGACATGGAGAACAGACTTGTGGTGGCCAAGAGGAGTGGGTATTTGGGGTTAGTGGTACAAGCTATAGCTTTTGGAATGGATAAACAATGGGATTCTGCTGTATAGCAATGGAAACTATGGCCACTTATGATGGAGCATGATAATGTGAGAAAAAATAATGTATACATGTATGTGTGACTGGGTCACCTTGCTGTGCAGCATAAAAAGAACACTGTAAATCAGGTATAATGGAAAAAATAAAAATCAGTATAAAAAAAAAACAATGGAGAATGATGTAGAGCGAACCTCCTCCCTTAAAGATTCACTGAGATCCTCTCTCTATCTCATTTTCCCCTTGAAAAACTGCCATGGCTGAGCAGAATCTTCAGAGTTGGTCTCTGGGCATAAGTCTACCATCTCCTCAGATTGCCACTTTCCTGATTAAAGCAGATTTCCATCCTACTGACATTGGCCTCTTGAATTACTGGCTTATGAGTGACAAGCAGCAGAAGCTGGATTCAGTAACAGCATGTTTTCCCTGGTATTCATGCAAAAATGCATAACCTCCATCTTTTCAAGAGAAAACACAAATTGATGGTTATTTTTAGGTAAAATGTTATAGTCATGAAATAAAGGGAAAAAATGAGGAACTGCTACAGATTGGAGAAGATTAAGGAGACATGGCAATTAAATGCAATTTGGTATCCTGTATTAGATTCTGGCACAGAAAAGGTCATTAATGGGAAAGCATGTGGAATTCTAATAGAGGCTGCAATTAGCTAATACTGTTGTAGTATTTTTAATTGCTTATTGTTTATAATTGTGCTGTGGTTATGTAAGACATTAACATTAGGGAAGACTAAATGAATAATACATGGGAATGTGCTGTACTAGTTTTGCAACTTTTCTGTGAGTAACAAAATATTTAACAAAAAATTAAAGAAAAAAATTGGAGTATGATCAGAGTAAGGATATATGAGTTCCTTGAGGAAGAAGCAATTTATTAGTTTCTGTGAATCCTTGAAAATCTTCAAAGAGGAAACATTTTATCTGGATTCCTATGCAAAAGTACGATTTTCCCCAATGATAACCTGAGTAGAGGAATGGATAGCATTCCAGGCATGAATATTATGGATGATTAATATTATTTGCTCCTAATTTCAATAAGTAAACTTATGTTCCCCCTTGATTCATTTCTGCCAGGATCACTTATACTTAGAGGTTTGCATTTCTTTTTTCTTTTTTCTTTCACTAACATATAACATTGCTGAGATTTTTTATTTTATTATTTTTTCTTTTTACGGCCACACCTGCAGCATACGGAAATTCCCAGACTAAGGCTCAAATCAGAGCTTCAGCTACCAGCCTATGCCACAGACACAGCAACACTAGATCTGAGATATATCTACATCCTATACTGAAGCTTGTGGCAACATCATATCCTTAACCAATTGAACATGGCCAGGAATCAAACTTGTATCTTCATGAACGTTATATTGGGTTCTTAACCAACTGAGTCACAATGGGAACTCAGATGGTTTTTTATTTATTTCTTTATTTTTATTTTTATTTTGTCTTTTTTCCTTTTTTATCTAGAGCCACGCCTGCGGCATATGGAGGTTCCCAGGCTAGGGGTCTAACAGGAGCTGTAGCTGCCGGCCTTCACCACAGCCACAGCAATGCGGGATCCGAGCTGCATCTGCAACCTTCACCACAGCTCACAGCAACGCCAGATTCTTAACCCACTGAGCAAGGCCAGGGATCGAACCCGCAACCTCATCGTTCTTAGTCAGATTCGTTAACCACTGAGCCACTAAGGGAACTCCTCAGATGTTTTTTTAAATGCAGGTCTTTGTAATTCACACACACACAAATGTCTCTGAAAGAAATAAATGAGATCTCTACTTTCTCCTGCAGCTGTGAAGGCGGGAAGATTTTGCTGCAGCAACACACCCAGTTCATTCGAAAAGATGTTAAATTCAGAACATTTGCAAGAATACAAATTATATTTGTCCTATACAACATGGAAACCATTGTTAATTCTCATAGCTGTAACCAATTTGTTCTGTTATTTTAATAGGACTCTGTCCTTGGAAGTACAACTTGAATAAACAATGTGTAAATATGTCTACATTTTAAGAAATTGTTGCCATATCTAGAAAAATTTTCCTTCAAAGAGAAATCTTTCCTTCTGACTGGTTGTTATACCTGATAATTTCTTTCCTTGATAATAATGCTTTAATTGATAACTTTGTGTTCCTAAAGAAAGTAAATGTTTGTAAAATCTTCTATAAAATCAGAAAAGGGAGGTTGATATATTTGTTCACTGAAAAAAATGCACAACCTAAAAGTAGAGAATTTTACTTTATTTGGAAGACTTTCTGAGGACTTCAAGACCAAGAGACAGACTCTCAGAAACATTTGAGGGACTGCTCTAAAGAAGGAGAAGAGGTGCCAAGATATATGTTTTTGAACAAAGGCCAGGTAGTCAGAAATTCAGAAAAGTGTTGCTAATTAAAGAAAACCAGAGATAAGTTTATGAATTAGTACTCTTCTATGTGTGGGAAGATGCAAAGACTGGGCTCAGTGAAACCTTTCCTTTGACATACACCTTAGAAATCTACGGCCTGTATTCTGTCCTTCCACATCCTTAGCCCCCTCCAGGTGCACCATTGTAGATGGCTATAGTCGCTGAGGGCTTGGCAGCAGGCAGCCATTTGTCTCTTTCCTGAGTTCCATCAGCACTCAGTTTTGGTGTTAGCGGTAGTGGCTTGATGACTGCAACATCCTTTATTTATTGATATGGCAGGCAAAACTTTACATGCACACATTTCACTTCTCTCACAGGCATGATGGGGGAAAGTCAATGAATGTACTAAATTTCTTTTCTTTTTTTAAAATTTGTTTTTCCATTATAGCTGGTTTATAGTTTTCTGTCAAATTTTCAACTGTAGAGCATGGTAACCTGGTTATGCATACATATATATATTCAACACAAGTGATTAGACATAGCTCCTGGTGCTATACAGGAGGATCTCCTTGCTTTTCCATCCCAAAGGCAATAGTCTACAACTATTAACGCCAGACACCGATAAAATCCCACTGTGTTTCCCATCACCATGGCAACCACAAGCCTGTTCTCCAAGTCCATGATTTTATTTTCTGTAGAAAGTTTCATTGTATAGTATATTAGATTCCAGATATAAGTGATATCATGTGGTATCTGTCTTTCTCCTTCTGACTTACTTCACTCAGTATGAGGGTCTCTAATCCCATCCATGTTGCTGCAATAGTCATTACTTTATTCTTTTTTATGGCTGAGATGTATTCCATTGTGTATATATACCACACCTTCCTAATCCAATCATCTGTTGATGGACATTTGGGTTGTTTCCATGTCTTGCCTATTGTGAATAGTGCTGCAGTGAACATGCATGTGCTAGTGTATTTTTCCTTATTTTGTTTTTATATTCCTTTAATTATTCTCAAGCTTTGTCTCGGTAAGTAAATATATTATAGGAATACCTTAGAGATATATCAGATTTGGTCAACACCATCGTAATAAAGGAAATATCACAATAACACAAGTCTAATAATTTTTTGAATTCCCAGAACATATCAGATTATGTTTGCTTGCACAATTCTATAGTCTGTTCTATAATGCATATTATGAAATAGCTGGTTTTTATTTATTTATTTATTTTTATTTTTCTGTTATTGCTGGTTTACAGTTTTCTGTCAAGTTTTCAACTGTACAGCATGGTGACCTGGTTACACATACATATATAGATTTTTTTTTTCTTGTCTTTCTGCCTTTATGTAGAGCCGCACCCACGGCATATGGAGGTTCCCAGGCTAGGGGTCTAACAGGAGCTGTAGCTACCTGCCTTCGCCACAGCCACAGCAATGCGGGATCCGAGCCACGTCTGCAACCTTCACCACAGCTCACGGCAATGCCGGATCCTTAACCCACTGAGCAAGGCCTACAAAGCATGAACCCGCAACTTCATCGTTCTTAGTCAGATTCATTAACCACTGAGCCACGAAGGGAACTGTCACATACGTATATAGATTCATCACAAGTGATTAGACATAGTTCCTGGTGCTATACAGCAGGATCTCCTTGCTTTTCAATCCCAGAGGCAATAGTCTACATCTATTAACCCCAGACTCCCATATCATCCCACTCCGCCCCCACCCTCTTGGCAAAAACAAGTCTGTTCTCCAAATCCATGATTTTATTTTCTGTAGAAAGTTTCATTTTATAGTATATTAGATTCCAGATATAAGTGATATCATGTGGTATCTGTCTTTCTCCTTCTGACTTACTTCACTCAGTATGAGGGTCTCTAATTCCATCCATGTTGCTGCAAATGTCATTATTTTATATTTTTATGGCTGAGTTGTATTCCATTGTGTATATATACCACATCTTCCTAACCCAATTATCTATTCATGGGCATTTGACTTGTTTCCATTTCTTGCCTATTGTGAATAGTGCTGCAATGAACATGCATGTGCAAGTGTCTTTTTCAAGGAAAGTTTTGTCTGGATATATGCTCAAGAGTGAGATTGCTGGATCATGTGGTAGTTCTATGTATAGTTTTCGAAGGTACCTCCATACTGTTTTCCATAGTGGTTGTATCAGCTTACATTCCCACCGACAGTGTAGGAGGGTTCCCTGTTCACCACACCGTCTACAGCATTTGTTGTTTGTGCACTTAGTAATGGCCATTCTGAATGGTGTGAGGTGGTATGTCATGGTAGTTTTGATCTGCATTTCTCTAATAATCAGTGGTGTTGTGCACTTTTTCATGTGCTTTTTGGCCATTTACATCTCCTCTTTGGAGAAATGTCTATTCAGGTCCCTTGCCCATTTATCAGTGGGGTTGATGGCTTTTTGCTGTTGAGCTGCATAAGTTGTTTGTATACTTTGGAGATTAAGCCCTTGTCAGTTGCACAATTTGACACTATTTTCTCCAATTCTGTAAGTTGGCTTTCTGTTTTCTTTTTGGTTTCCTTTGCTGTGCAAAAGCTTGTCAGCTTGATTAGGTCCCATTGGTTTATATTTGCTTTTATTTCTCTTGGTCTGGGAGACTGACCTGACAAAAAATTTGTAAGGTTGATGTCAGAGAATGTTTTGCCAATGTTTTCTTCCAGGAGTTTAATGGGGTCTTGTCTTATATTGAAGTCTTTAAACCATTTAGAGTTTATTTTTGTGCATGGTGTGAGAGTGTGTTCTAGTTTCATTGATTTGCATGTAGCTGTCCAAGTTTCCTAGCAATAGTTACGGAAAAGATTGTATTGTTTCCATTTTATATTCTGGCCACCTTCGTCAAAGATTAATTGACCATATGTGTTTGAGTTAATTTCTGGGTTGTCTATTCTGTTCCATCGGTCCATATGTCTGTTTTGATACCAGTACCACCCTGTCTTGATTACTGTGCATCTGTAATGTTGTCTGAAGTCTGGGAGAGTAATACCTCTTGCTTGGATTTTTTTCCTCAGAATTTCTTTGGCGATTCTGGGTATTTTGTGTTTATATAAATTTTTGGATTGTTTAACCTAGTTCTGTGAAGAATGTCATGGGTAATTTGAAAGGGCTTGCACTGAATTTGTAGATTGCTTTGGGTAGTATGGCCATTTTTATAATATTAATTTTTCCATCCAATGAGCATGGGATATCATTCCATTTCTTTGTATTTTCTTTGATTTCCTTGATTAATATTTTGTGGTTCATGGCATGTAACTCATTCACAATCTGGGTCAAGTTTATTCCCAGGTATTTGATTTTTTTGGGGTTAAAATTTATTTTAATTTTAAAAGCTATTTTAAAAGTTATTGTATTTTTGTATTCCATTTTTTTGTCTTAATACAGTTTTATGAAATATTTTTTTGAAATTCCAAGCTTATTTTTTTTTACTGAAAGTACCATATGAACTTTTCTATGTACTTATGTTTTTTTAACTTAATAAATTTTGTTTCAGTTATAGGTGTATATAAATCATCACAGGTAAATTTGACAGATTTTGTGTCCCAACCCCACAGTGCATCACCCCACCCCCGAGACTGTCTTATTTGAAAAACCAAGGTTTTCCAAAGTCTGTGAGTCATTGTCTGTTCTGCAAAGAAGTTCATTTTGTCTTTTTATTTTCTACATCTAAGCAGTAGCATTGGGTGTTGCTGTCTAATTATCTGACTGGTTTCACTTTGCATGATAATTTCTAGGTCCATCCATGTTGCTATAAATGTTGTTATTTCGTTCCTTTTAATGGCTGAGTAATATTCCATTGTGTGTATGTACCACATCTTCCCTATCCACTCCTCTGTCAATGGGCATTTAGGTTGTTTCCATGACCTGGCTATTGCATAGAGCACTGCCATGAACACTGGACTGCATGTGTCTTTTCAAGTCATGGTTTCCTCTGGATAGATGCCCAGGAGAGGGATTGCTGGATCAAATGGTAATTCTATTTTGAGTTTTCTGAGGAATCTCCATACTGTTTTCCACAGTGGCTGCACCAATCTTCATTCCCACTAGCAGTGCTATAGGGATCCTTTTTCTCCACACCCTCTCTAGCACTTATTGTTTGTAGACTTTCTGATGTTGGTCATTCTGGCTGGTGTAAGGTGGTACCTCATAGCGGTTTTGATTTGCATTTCTCTAATGAGGAGCATCTTTTCATGTGTTTATTTGCCATGTGCATGTCTTCTTTGGAGAACTGTATGCCTAGGTCCTCTGCCCATTTTTTGATGGGCTTGTTTGTTTCTTTGGTATTGAGCTGTAGGAGCTGTTTGTACATTTTGGAGGTTAATCCCTTGTCAGTTGATTCATTTGCAAATATTTTCTCCCATTCTGTGGGTTGTCTTTTTGTTTTGTTTACGGTTTCCTTTGCTGTGCAGAAACTTTGAAGTTTAATTAAGTCCCATTTGTTTATTTCTCTTTTTATTGTCCTTACTCTGACACATGGATCTGAGAAGATGTTGCTATCATTTATGTCAGAGAGTGTTTGGCCTATTTTTTCCTCGAAGAGTTTTATGCTATCTGGTCTTCTACCTAGATCTTTGATCCATTTTGAGTTTATTTTTGTGCATGGTGTTAGGAAGTGTTCTAGTTTCATTTTTTTACATGTAGCTGTCCAGTTTTCCCAGCAACAATTATTGAAGAGGCTGTCTTTTCTCCAATGTATATTCTTGCCTCCTTTGTCATAGATTAGTTGACTAGAGATGTGTGGATTTAATTCTTGGCTTTCTATCCTGTACTATTGATCTATATTTCTGTCTGTGTGCCAGTACCACATGGTTTTGATGACTGTAGCTTTGTAGTAGAGTCTGAAGTCAGGGAGCCTGATTCCTCCAGCTTCATTTTTCTTTTTCAGGATAACTTTGGCTATTCTGTTTTTCTTGTGTTTCCAAACAAACTTTAAAATATTTTGTTCTAGTTCTGTAAAAATGGTCCCTGGTAATTTGATAGGGATTGCACTGAATGTGTAGATTGCCTTGGGTAGTATAGTCATTTTGATAATATTGACTCTTCCCATCCAAGAGCATGGTATGTCTTTCCACCTGTTCAAGTCATCCCTGATTTCTTTCATCAGCGCCTTATAATTTTCAGAGTATAGGTCTTTTGTCTCTTTAGGCAGGTTTATTCCTAAGTATTTGATTCTTTTTGATGCGATGGTAAATGGGATTGCTTCCCTAATTTCTCTTTCTGAACTTTCATTGTTAGTATATAGTAATGCAGTTGATTTCTGTGTATTAATTTTGTATCCTGCAAATTTTGCCATTATCACTGATGAGCTCTAACAGTTTTCTAGTAGAGCCTTTAGGATTCTGTAGGTATAGTATCATGTCATCTGCAAAAAGTGATAGTTTGACTTCTTCCTTTTCTTGAATCCTTTTATTTCTTTCTCTTCTCTGATTGCTGTAGCTAGGACTTCCAGAACTATGTTGAATAGTAGTGGCAAGAGTGGACATCCCTGTCTTGTTCCTGATCTCAGTGGGAATTCTTTCAGCTTTTCATCATTGAGGATGATATTAGCTCTGGGTTTGTCATAGATGGCCTTTATTATGTTGAGGTAGGTTCCCCCATGCCCACTTTATTAAGGGTTTTTATCAGAAATGGGTGTTGGATTTTGAAATGAGTGTTGGATTTGTCAAAGGCTTTTTCTGCATCTATGGAGAGGATCATATGGTTTTTATTCAGTTTGTTAGCATGGTGTATCACACTGATTGATTTGCGGATATTGAAGAATCCTTGCATCCCTGGGATAAATCCCACTTGATCATGGTGTACAATCTTTTTAATGTATTGTTGGATTCAGTTGGCTAGTATTTTGTTGAGGATTTTTGCATCTATGTTCATCAGTGAGATTGGCCTGTAATTTTCTTTTTTTGTGGTATCTTTGTCTGTTTTTGGTATCAGGGTGATGGTTGCTTCATAGAATGTATTTGGGAGTGTCCCTTCCTCTGCAATTTTTTGGAAGAGTTTCAGAAGGATAGGCGTTAACTCTTCTCTAAATGTTTGATAGAATTCACCTGTGAAATCATCTGGTCCTGGAATTTTGTTTGCTGGAAGGTTTTTAATCATAGTTTCAATTTCAGAACTTGTGATTGCTCTATTCATATTTTGTTTTTCATCTTGGTTTAGATTTGGGAGACTGTACTTTTCTAAGAATGTGTACATTTCTTCTAGGTTTTCCATTTTATTGCCATATAGTTGCATATAGTCGTCTCTTATGATCCTATGTATTTCTGTGATGTCTGTGGTTACTTCTCCTTTTTCATTTCTAATTTTACTGATTTCTGTCCTCTCTCTTTTTTTTCTTGATAAGTCTGGTAGAGGGTTTATCAATTTTGTTGATCTTTTCAAAGAACCAGGTTTTAGTTTCACTGATCTTTTCTATGGTTTTCTTCTTTTCTATTTCTTTGATTTCTGCTCTGATCTTTATAATTTCTTTCCTTCTACTAACTTTAGGTCTTGTCTGTTCTTCCCTCTCTAGCTGCTTTAGATGTAAAGTTAGGTTGCTTATTTGAGATTTTTCTTGTTTCCTGAGGTAGGCTTGTGTTGCTATAAACTTTCCTCTTAGAACTGCTTTTGCTGCATCCCAGAGGTTTGGGGTGTCGTGTCTTTGTTGTCATTTGCTTCTAGGTATTTTCTAATTTCCTCTTTGATTTCTTCAGTGGTCCATTGTTTGTTTAGTAGCGTGCTGTTTAGTCTCCATGTGTTTGTATTTTTGGACGTTTTTTTTCATGTTGTTGATTTCCAGTCGTATAGCATTGTGGTCAGAGAAGATGCTTGAAATAATTTCAATTTTCTTAACATTACGAAGGCTTGATTTGTACACAGGATGTGATCAATCTTAGAGAATGTTCCATGCACACTTGAGAAGAATGTGTATTCTGTTGCTTTTGGATGGAATGTCCTATAAATACCTATTATGTCCATCTGATCTAATGCTTCATTCAGGGCCTGTGTTTCCTTATTGATTTTCTGTCTGGATGACCTGTCCATTTTGGTAAATGGGGTGTTAAAGTCCCCCATTATGATGGTGTGATTGTTGATTTCTACTTTTAGGGTTGTTAGCAGTTGCCTCATATATTGTGGTGATCCTATGTTGGGTGCATAGATACTCAAAATGGTTATATCTTCTCCTTGGATTGATCCTTTGATCATTCTGTAGTGCCCTTCCTTGTCTCTTAAAATGTTCTTCATTTTAAAGTCTATTTTCTCTGATAGGAGTATGCTACTCCGGTTTTCTTTTGATGCCCGTTTGCATGGAATATTTTCTTCCATCCTCTCACTTTCAATTTGTATGGGTCTCTAGAAGTGAAGTGGGTCTCTTGAAGACAGCATATATATGGGTCTTGTTTTTGTATCCATTCAGCTAGTCTATGTCTTTTGGTTGGGGCATTCAGTCCATTAACGTTTAAGGTAATTATTGAGATATATGTTCTTATTACCATTGTATTAACTGTTTGGAGGCTTTGTTGCTCTTTTTTTCTTCATTATTCTCTTATTGCCTCCTCTCACAAGATGGCTATCTTTAATGTTGTATTTGAGCTGATTTTTCTTATTTGTTTGTGTATTAATTGTAGATTTTTGGTTTATGGTTACCTTGAAGTTTTGATATAGGAGTCTGTATACAAATGAGATTGTTTTAAGCTGTTGGTTTCTTAATTGCACGTGCATCTCCAGTGACCTGCATTTGTGCTCTCTTCTCATGATTTCTGATTTTGGTAGCATAATTGTGCATGGATGATTTAGTATCTTTAATGTATATATGTCTTTATTGGTGGGCCTTGTCATTTGTGGTGTTTTTGTTTCTGGTTGTGGCCTTTTTTCTGCCTAGAGAAGTTCCTTTAGGATTTGTTGTAAACCTGGTTTAGTGTTGCAGAAATCTCTTAGCTTTTGCTTATCTGTAAAGGTTTTGATTGCTCCTTCAAATCTGAATGAGAGGAGTTCCCTTTGTGGCTCAGGGGTTAACAAATCCGACTAAGAACCATGAGGTTGTGAGTTTGATCCCTGGCCTCGCTCAGTGGGTTAAGGATCCGGCGTTGCCATGAGCTGTGGTATAGCTCGCAGACGCGGCTTGGATCCACATTGCTGTGGCTGTGGCGAAGGCTGGCAGCTGCAGCTACAGCTCCTGTTAGACCCCCTAGCCTGGGAACCTCCATATGCCATGGCTGCAGCTCTACATAAAGGCAAAAAGACAAAAAAAAAATCTGAATGAGAGCCTTGCTGGATAAGTAATCTTGGTTGGAAGTTTTTCCCTTTCAGCACATTTAGTATATCATGCCACTCCCTTCTGTCCTGCAGAGTTTCAGCTGAAAACTCTGCTGGTAACTTTATCAGGATTCCCTTGTATGTCATTTGTTTCTTTTCCCTAGCTGCTTTCAATATTTTCTCTTTGTCTTTAATTTTGGTTATTTTGATTAATATGTGTGTCAGGGTGTTCCTCCTTGGGTTTATTTTATATGGTACTTGTAGCACTTCCTGGATTTGAGTGAGTGGTTCCTTTCCCATATTAGGGAAGTTTTCGGCTACTATCTTTTTGAATATTTTTTCTGTCCCCTTCTCTCTCTCTTCTCCCTCTGGCACCCCTATAATATGGATGTTGCTGCATTTAACATTATCCCAGAGTTCTCTGAGACTCTGCTCATTTCCTTTC
>PVHT020000028.1:1594160-1604169 GCA_004024745.2 Catagonus wagneri
GCACTTCCTGGATTTGAGTGAGTGGTTCCTTTCCCATATTAGGGAAGTTTTCGGCTACTATCTTTTTGAATATTTTTTCTGTCCCCTTCTCTCTCTCTTCTCCCTCTGGCACCCCTATAATATGGATGTTGCTGCATTTAACATTATCCCAGAGTTCTCTGAGACTCTGCTCATTTCCTTTCAATGTTTTATCTCTTTTCTCTTCTGCATTAGTGATTTCCACTAATCTGTCCTCCACCTGGCTGATTCGTTCTTCTGCCTCCTGTATTCTACTGTTGGCTGCTTCTAATGAATTTTTTATTTCAGTTATTTTATTTTGCATCTCTTCTTGTTTAATTTTTACATCTTGTATTCCTTTGCTCAGTGTTTCCTGTAAATTATCAATCTTTGCCTCCACTTTATTTCTAATGCCTTGCATCATCTTCAGCATCAACAGTCTAAAGTCTCTTTCTGGGAGGCTGATAATCTCCTCATCACTGAGCTGTTTTTCTGGGCTTTTCTCTTTCTCCCTTATCTGAGTTATAGTCTTCTGTCTTTTCATTTTTATAGGTTTTTGGTGTGGTGACCTTTTTGTAAACAATAGAGTATTAGCCATTATTGTAGTTCTGGTGTTTGCCTCCACTGTGGCTGAAGTTGGTATGGAGGGGGCTTGCTGTAGGCTTCCTGATGGGAGGGAGTGATGCCAGCTCACTGGTAGGTGGGGTTGATTCTTATCCCTCTGATGGGTGGGGCCTTCTCTCTGGATGAAATTAGAGGCTGGCTGTGTGCCTGAGGGGTCCTTAGGCAGCCTGTTTACTGATGGGTGGGGCTGAGATCCCACCTGGATTAATGTTTGGCCTAGGGCTTCTCAGCGCTAATGGGAGAGACCAGATTTTCCCAGAAATGTCCCCCTACGGAGAAATGCAGGCTGATGAATATTCCTGAGAGCTTTGCCTCCAAAGCCCTTCCCCCACAACAAGGCACAGTCACCCCTGTTTTCCCAGGAGATCCTCCAAGAATTGCAGTCAGGTTCCACCCGGATTCCTGTGGAGACTGCTTTGCCCTGGGACCCAGTGCACGTGAAAGTCTGTGTGTGCCTTTCAAGAATGGGGTCTCTGTTTTCCCCAGTCCTGTGGAGCTCCTGCACACTAACCCCACTGGCCTTCAATGCCAGATGCTCCGGGGGCTCTTTCTCCCTTTGCCAGATTCCCAGGCATGGGGATTTGACATGGGGCTCAGAACTCTCAGTCCTGTAGCTGAGTGTCTGTGATGCAGTTACTTTCCAGTCTGTGGGGCTTCCCACCCAGGAGGTATGGGGTTGCTTCTATCCCATAATCACCCCTCCTACCTCTTGATGTGGTCTCCACTTTGTCTTCTGGAGCAGTATATCTTTTTTGGTAGTTTACAGTCCGTTTGGTTGAAGGTTGCTTGGCATTTGGTTGTATTTTTGCTGTTTTTTCGGAGAGAAGTTCAGCTCCATTCCTTCTATTCTGCCATCTTAATCCAATCTCACACCTCCTTTCTTTTTGTGTGTGTGTGTGTGTCTTTTTGCCTTTATGTAGAGCCTCACCCACGGCATGTGGAGGTTCCCAGGCTAGGGGTCTAACAGGGGCTGTAGCTGCCGGACTTTGCCACA
The DNA here is from genome assembly GCA_004024745.2 of Catagonus wagneri. NCBI lineage: Eukaryota > Metazoa > Chordata > Mammalia > Artiodactyla > Tayassuidae > Catagonus > Catagonus wagneri. Next base: position 1,595,776 of record PVHT020000028.1, read on the forward strand.
GCCACAGCAACATGGGATCCGAGCCGCGTCTGCAACCTACACCATAGCTCACAGCAACGCTGGATCCTTAACCCACTGAGCAAGGCAAGGGATTGAACCCACAACCTCATGGTTTCTAGTCGGATTCATTAGCCACTGATCCACGATGGGAAGTCCATACACCTCCTTTCTTATTTGCAAAGACTTCCTTCAGGGTCTGCTGTAGCACAGTCAATTTGTATTGTTTAAGGACTCTGACTTTATTGGCAAGTCTCCTACAGGTTGTCAGCAAACTGGGAGACACTGGTCATCTGAGCTTATCCAAACCAGAAACCAGACTTTTTTGGTCCTTTGTGCTCAGTGTAGTTTCGCTTGCTCACAGGGGACTGGGTGGTAGGTATGGCCCTGAGTACTTCAGACAAGAGTTCCCAGTGTGGAAGGCTGTGAGGGCATTTCAGCTTGGTGACGGGTGTGCAGAGACACTGGGGACCACAGTGCAATTCAGTATGACCTAGAACAAAATATTTTAAAATTTTGTGGAAACACAGAAGACCTCAAATATCCAAGCCATACCGGAAAAAAAGAAAAGGAACTGGAGGAATCAGGCTCCCTGACTACTACTACAAAGGTACAGTCATCAAAACGGTATGGTATTGGCACAAAAACAGAAATATAGATCAATGGAACAGGATCAAAAATTTAGAAATAAACCCAAACACCTATGGTCAATTAATCTATGACAAAGGAGGCAAGAACATACAGTGGAGGAAAGATAGTCTCCTCAATAAATTGTGCTGGGAAAAATGGCCAACCACATGTAAGACAATGAAATTAGAACATTGTCTAACACCATACACAAAAATAAACTCAAAATGGATTAAAGACCTAAATGTAAGGCCAGACACTCTAAAATTCCTAGAGGAAACCCTAGGCAGAAAGCTCTGTGGCATAAATCACAGCAACATCTTCTTTGATTCACTTCCTAGAATAAAGAAAATAAAGACACAAATAAACCAGTGGGGCCTCATTAAACTCAAAATCTTCTGCACAGCAAAGGAAAACATTAAAAAAAATGGCAACCCACAGAATGAGAGAAAATTTTTGCCAGTGTCTCAACCAACAAAAGTTTAATCTCCAAAGTATAAAAGCAACTCATACAACTCTACAACAAAACAATCAACCCAATCAAGAAATGGGCAGAACGCCTAAAGAGAGATTTCTCCAAAGAAGACATACAAATGGCCTGCAGGTACATGAAAAAAAATTGTCATCATCACCATTATTAGAGAAATGCAAATCAAAACTATAATGAGGTACTGCCTCACACCAACTGGAGTGGTCATCATTAACAAGTCAACAAATAACAAATGTTGGAGAGGATGTGGAAAAAGGGGAACCATCTTATACTGTTGGAGGGAATATAATATGGTACAACCACTTTGGAAAACAGTATTCACATACCTCAGAAAACTATAGAACGACCATATGACCCAGCAATCCCACTCCTAGTCATATATCCAGACAAAAATTTCCTTGAAAAAGATACATGCACCTGTATGTACATCACAGCACTATTCACAATAGCCAAGACATGGAACCAACCTAAATGTCCATTGATGGATGAATGGATTAGGAAGATTTGGTACATATATGCAATGGAATGCTACTCATCCATAAATAAGGACAAAATAATAACATTTGCAGCAATATGGATGAAATTAGAGACTCTCATACTGAGTGAAGTAAGTCAGAAAGAGAAAACAGACACCCTATGATATCACTTAAATGTGGGGTCTAAAATGTGGCACAAATGATCTATCTACAAAACCAAAAAGAACATGGACAAGTAGTACAGACTTGTGTTTGCCAGGGGGGAGGGGGGAGTGTGATCAATTGGGAATCTGGGTTTAGTATATGGAAACTTTTGCATTTGGAGTTGACTGGCAATGATATCCTGCTGTATAGCACAGGGAACGATGTAACTAACCACTTGTGCTGAAACATGATGGAGGATAATGTGAGAAAAATAATATATAAATATATATATATATATATATATATATATATATATATATATATATATATATATATATATATATATATATCTGGGTCACCACGCTATGCAGTTGGAAAACCGACAGAAATCTGTAAAGCAGCTATAATGGAAAAAAAAAATATATATATATATACACACTTTGGGTCACTTTGCTGTACAGCAGAAATTTACAGAACATTGTAATTCAATCATAATAAAAAAATACTAGCTGACTACTCCCCAGACTTGATGAAATGTGTGAATATACAAATCCAAAAACACAACAAATTCCAAATTGATAAACCCCAAAGATCCACATCAAGATGCAACATTATCATCAAAAATATTAAAAGACAAACACAAAAGGAGACTCTTAAAGGCAGCAATAGAAAAGTGACTTACTACATGTTAATATATTCAAAAAGATTTCCTTTGATTTATCAACAGAAAACTTCAAATCAAGTAGGTAGTAGGGAAATATATTTAGAGCACAAAAGATCAAAGAAACTTTCAATGAAAACTCTATGCTTGGAAAAAATGTCCTTCCAAAAAATATAGTGAGCAATGTCCAAGATGGAAAAGTAGGAAAATCCTCAGCCCAGCTCCTCCCATGGACGCCTAAAACTACGACAATTTATAGAGCAACCATTGATGAGAATTAGTTTAAGACTAGCAGAAAATGAATTCTTGCTGTGGCATAGTGGGTTAGGAAAGTGACTGTAATGGCTAAGTTCACTCCAGAGGTGTGGGTTTGATCCCCAGCCCAGCACAGAAGGTTAAAGGATCCAGTGTTGCCACTGCTGTGATTAGTTGCAACTACAGTTTTTATTCAGTCCCTGGCCTTGGAACTTCCATATGCCATAGGGGCAGTCATTAAAAAAAAAGACTAGCAGTAAATACCTTCTACAACTAAAGATTTAACTAATGAAGCACAACAAGATAGGAGAATCTAAGTAGTGGTGTAGTCAAGACCCACACTCCTGGGGTAGGAAACACACAAGTGGAAAGATAAAAATTTAAGAGGTTCTACACAAAAAATTAGCAGTCCAAACCCCACTTTTGGGTTCCATAGCCTAGTGTTACTATTCCAGGAAAATGAGCCCTCATTATGTGGCTATGAAGGACAATGGGTCATGTTTTTGAGAGAACTGAAGTGCTATAGGAAACAGAGAGTCCACTCTTAAAGGGCACACACAATCCCACATGCTCAGAAGTCCATGGAAGGATCATTAATTTGAAAGGAGTCTAAGTCAGACTGCCTCAATGACATTGGAGTGCCTCCAAAGTAGCAGGAAGCAACAGGGATACACCCTGGGTACAGAAACATTGAAAACAACAATTTTGTCCATCAATAGATGAATGGATTAAGAAGATAAGAAGACATGGTATGTGTGTGTGTGTATATATATATATACACATATACAGTGGAATACTACTCAGCCATAAAAAAGAACAAAATAATGCCATTTGCAAAAACATGGATGGATCGAGAGACTTTCACACTAAGTGAAGTTAGTCAGAAAGAGAAAGACAAATACCATATGATATCACTTATATCTAGAATCTAATATATGGCACAGAAAAGATATGTATGTATAGATAGATAGATAGAGATATATTCTGTAGATAGATATATATTCTGTGGATATATCTTCTCTATAGAAAAGAAACAAGCTCAAAGACATGGAGAAGAGACTTGTAGTTGCCACGGGGGAGAGGGGACGAGTGAGATGGACTGGGAGTTTGGAGTTATTAGATGCAAACTATTGCATTTGGAGTGGATAAGCAATGAGATCCAACTGTATAGCACAGTAAACTATATCTAGTCACTTGTGATGGAACATGATGGAGGATAATTTGAGAAAAATATGTGTGTATATATATATATACATATAAAATCTGGGTTAATTTGCTGTTCAAAAATTGATGGAACATGGTAAGTCAACTATAATAGAAAAAATAAAAATCTAAAAAAAACATTTTTGAGAACTCATTCAACTATGAGAACACTGGCAATGGTAAGTGCCATTTTTTAAGTCATCCTCTATTTTCATTTTTTTAATTTAAGTATAGTTGAATGACCATGCTATGTTGTTTCCACTATATAATAATGAATCAGCATTTTTACAGATCACACTCCATTTAAATTTATTAAATGGTAATAGCTATAATTCCTGTTATACAATATATGTTTGATGTTTATCTATTTTATACATAGCATTTTTTATCTTTTAAACCCATATCTTAATTTGCTCCTCTACCTTCCCTCTACACTTTAGTAACCACAGGTTTGTTTTCTATATTTGTGAGTCTATTTCTATTCTGTATATATGTTCACTATATCATTCTTTATATTCCACATGTAAGGGATATCATACTCTACTTGATCTTCTCTGAGTTATTTCACCAAGCATATTTTCTAGGTCAATCAATCCACATTACTGCAAATGGGTGAATTTTGTTCTTTTTTATGACTGAGCAATACTCCACTAAAAACATATTTATGTACTGCATTTATTTTATTCATTTGTCATTTGACTGGCATGAAAGTTGCTTTCACATCTTACGTATTATAAATAATGCTACAATGAACATTGAGGTGCACTATCTTTTAAAATTAGTTTTGGTTTTTTTTTTTCACAGATAGTGGGGAAAAAAGCAGGAGTGGAATTCTGGGAACACACGAGAGTTCTATATTTAGTTTTTTTGGGTTTTTTTTGGAGAAAACTCCATGCTGTTTTCAATAGTGGCTTCACCAGTTTAAATTCAACAAAGCAGTTCACAAAGTTCCCTTTTCTCCACATCCTAGCTAACATTAGTTATTAGGGGTCTTTTGGATGACAGTCACTTTGACAGGGAACCTGATTCCTCTAGTTTCGTTTTTTCTTTTCAATTTTGCTTTGGTTATTTGGGATCTTTTTTGTTTGCATAAAAATTTTAAAATGTTCAGTTCTAGTTCTGTGAAAAATGTCCTTGGTAGTTTGATGGGGATTTAATTGAATCTGTAGATTGCCTTAGGTACTATAGTCATTTTGAAATATTGACACTTCCAATCCAAGAGCATGGTATATCTTTCCATCTCTTTGTGTCATCTTTGATTTCTTTCATCAGCGTCTTATAGTATTCAGAGTATAGATTTTTGTCTCTTCAGAAATGTTTATTCCTAGGTACTCTATTATTTTTGATGCAATGGTAGATTGGATGGTTTCCCTGATTTCTCTTTCTGATATTTCATTTTTAGTATACAGAAGTGCAATTGATTTCTGTGTATTAATTTTGTATCCTGCGACTTTGCCAAATTCATGGATGAGCTCTAATAGTTATCTGGTAGTCTCTTTAAGATTTTCTATGTATATTATCATGCCATCTGCAAACAATGATAGTTTTACCTCTTTTCCAAATTGGATTTCACTTCTTTCTTTTCCTTCTCTGATTACCATGGCTAGGTGGTGAAAGCGGACATCCTTGTCTTGTTCCTGATATTTGTGGCAATGTTTTCACTTTTTTACCACTGAGAATGATGTTAGCTGTGGATTTATCACATATGGTTTTTATATGCTGAGGTATGTTCACTCTATGCCCACTCCACATAGAGTTTTTATCATAAATGGCTGTTGAATTTTGTCAACAGCTTTCTCTGCATCTACTGAGATAATCATATGGTTTTCCTTTTTCAATTTGCTAATGTGGTATATCATACTGATTGATTTGTGGACATGAAAAGGTCCTTGCAACCCTGGGATAAATCCCAGCTGATCACAGTGTTTGATCATTTTAATATATATTTGCATTCGGTTTGCTAATATTTTGATGAAGATTTTTCCATCCATGCTCATCAGGGATATTGCCCTATAATTTTCTTTTTTCTTTTTGCATTATAGATGGTTTACAGATTTCTGTCAAATTTTCCAACTGTACCATGTGGTGACCTGGTTACATGTACATATATGGATTTGTCACATATGATTAGACATAGTTCCCTGTACTATACAGCTGGATGGCCTTACTTTTCCATCACTGAAACACTACTTAACCCCATTCCCTCCCACACCCTCCCCCACCCCCTTGGCAACCACAAGTCTGTTCCCCAAGTTTGTGATTTTCTTTTCTGTTGAGATGTTCATTTGTGCAGTATATTAGATTCTAGTTATTAGTGATATCATATGGCATCTGTCTTTCTCCTTCTGACTTGCTTCACTCAGTATGAGGGTCTCTAACTCCATCCATGTTGCTGCAAATGACATTATTTTATTTTTTTATGGCTGAATAGTATTCCATTGTGTATATATACAACATCTTCCTAATCCCATAATCTGTCGATGGACATTTGGGTTGTTTCCATGTCTTGGCTACTGTGAATAGTGCTGCAGTGCACATGCATGTGCAAGTGTCTTTTTCAAGGAAATTTTTTTCTGGATATATGCACGAGAGTGGGATTGCTGGGTCATATGGTAGCTCTATGTATAGTTTTCTAAGGTACCACCATATTGTTTTCCATAGTGGTTGTACCAGCTTACATTCCCACCAACAGTTCAGGAGGGTTCCCTTTTCTACACACCCCCTCCAGCAATTGTTGTCTGTGGACATGTTAATGATGGCCATTCTCACTGGTGTGAAGGGGTATATCATGATAGTTTTGATTTGCATTTCTCTAATCATCAATGATGTTGAGCGTTTTCTCATGTGCTTGTTGGCCATCTGCATATCTTCTTTGGAGAACTGTCTATTCAGGTCATTTGCCCATTTTTCAGTTGGGTTCTTGGCTTTTTTGCAGTTGAGCTGCATCAGTTGTTTATATATTTTAGAGATTAAGCCCTTGTGAGTTGTATCATTTGAAACAATTTTCTCCCATTCTGTAAGTTGTCTTTTAGTTTTATTTTTGGTTTCCCTTGCTGTGCAAAACTTGTCAGCTTGATTAGGTCCCCTTGGTTTATCTTTGTTCTGATTTCTGTTGCTTTGGGAGACTGACCTGAGAAAACATTAGTAAGGTTGATGTCCGAGAGTGTCTTGCCAATGTTTTCTTCCAGGAGTTTAATGGTGGCTTGTTTTATATTTAAGTCTTTAAGCCACTTTGAGTTTATTTTTGTGCATGGTGTGAGAGTGTGTTCTAATTTCATTGATTTGTATGCAGCTGTCTAGGTTTCCCAACTATACTTACTGAAAAGACTGTCTTTTTCCCATTTGAAGTTCTTGCCTCCTTTGTCAAAGATCAATTTGGCTATGGGCATCTGGGTTTACTTCTGGGGTCTCTATTCTATTCCATTTGTCCGTATGTCAGCTTTGGTACCAGTACCACATTGTGTTGATTACTGTGGCCCTGTAATATTGCCTGAAGTCGGGGAGAGTTATGCCTCCTGCTTGGTTTTTGTTCCTCAGGATGGCTTTGGCAATTCTGGGTCTTTTGTAGTTCCATATAAATTTTTGGATTGTTTCTTCTAGTTCTGTGAAGAATCTCATGGGTAATTTGATAGGGATTGCATTGAATCTGTAGATTGCTTTGGGTAGTATCGCCATTTTTACAGTATTTATTTTTCCAGTCCATGAGCATGGAATATCTTTCCATTTCTTTGTGTATACTTTAATCTCCTTGATTAAAGTTTTTTAGTTTTCTGCATAAGTCTTTCACCTCCTTAGTCAGGTTTATTCCCAGGTATTTGATTTTTTGGGGTGCTATTTTAAAAGGTAAATTATTTTGGTATCCTTTCTCTAATATTTCATCATTAGCATACAAAAATGCGATTGATTTCTGAAGGTTAACCTTATATCCTGCTACTTTGCTGAATTTGTTGGGCATTTCAAGTAACTTTGGGGTTGAGTCTTTGGGGTTTTCTATATAAAGTATCACATCATCTGCATACAGTGACAGTTTTAATATATCTTCTCTTTGTCTGATTCCTTTTCTAGGACTTCTAATACTATGTTGAATAATAGTGGACAGAATGGGCATCCTTGTCTTGTTCCAGATTTTAGTGGGAAGGCTTTCAGCTTTTCTCCATTGAGTATTATATTTGCTGTGGGTTTTTCATATAAGGCCTTTATTATGTTAAGGAATGTTCCCTGTATTCCCACTTTGGTAAGAGTTTTGATCATGAATGGATGTTGGACTTTGTCAAATGCTTTTTCTGCATCTATTGAGATAATCATGTGGTTTTTAACTTTTCCTTTGTTTATGTGGTTTATGTGATTTGCGTACATTGAACCATCCTTGTGCACCTGGGATGAATCCCACCTGATCATGCTGTATGATTTTTTTGATATGCTGTTGGATTCGTTTGGCTAAAATTTTGTTGAGAATTTTTGCATCTATATTCATCAAAGATATTGGCCAATAGTTCTCTTTTCTTGTGGTATCTTTGTCTGGTTTTGGAATTAAGGTGATG